>VMOF01000111.1:17278168-17466661 GCA_011764245.1 Trialeurodes vaporariorum | reverse complement strand
CTTTCTCTATCTTAGTCCATTCAACTGCGTGTGTTAGAAAAGGACAGAAACAGGGGCTGAAGTCACGTGACAGACCCTCCATCCATCCTTTTCTAACACATGCCTCCAAATGTGCAAATAGATAGAAAGACAAATTCCTGGCTATACGGCTAAGCAAGTTCCTGTATCCGCTTATTCCGCCTATCTGATGGCAAATGACTTATCATGTTCTTTCCGTGCAATATTCATCTGCATCCGATACTTGAAAATCCATCGAATTTCGATCGATTAGATCAAAATGAGTCCTCCATGAGTCATTATATGTGGCGCGCTCAGCCCGTTTAAAACAATAGTTGACGAGTGATTATTTTCGTGATCGGAGGAGATAAATGGTCGTAGAAACTGTCACAAAATGACACAATTAGTCGCGAGGGATCGTTTATTTCTCCGTCTTTCTGTCCTAGTTCCGATGACAAAAACCGGCAATTCGATACGCTGCATTACTGCCGTCGCGTCGCGCCGATGTGGTCTCCATTTTATTTATTGTTTTTAGCCGATTGTCAACGGACCCAGCGAGAGGGGTCATCACTCAAAAACGACTTCTGGAAAACCAGCGAACAGCGGTGTTGCCGCCTCGCACAAAAATTCTCATCCTTCATTAGAATTCGTTTCCTCAGAAGTGTAAGTAAGTGGATTCCGACTGATCTTTGAATTTTTTCCAACGTTCTTCCTCACCTACTATCGACGAATTGAAGATTGTCGCGAGATTTTCACACATATTCAGCTATGGGTGGGAGTGTCGGACTGATCTGCTACGGCTTTCCCGCCCCAACTACACTGGCGTCTAGCCTGCAAGGTGTGAGGAGTATGAAGAGTGGCCGAACCGGAACCTTGAAGGCGAAATTTAGCTCGTGAAAATCTCGCGACAATCTTCAATTCGTCAATAGTACTGTCAAATTGCAAAAACAGTGTAAACAAATGCTTGTCCTTTAAGGCTACACGTTCTTAACAGACTGTTTCGGTAGAGCGATATATTGAATCGATTATACCATTCGAGAACCTCTGGTTCCAAACAAACTTGGTTCATAATGTATTTTCCTGATAAGCGCAAGTTTCAACGGTTTAGATTATTAATTAAAAAAATGAATGGGGCCTTTTTCGGCGATTATGAATGTGATTAAATCATGGATTCTTGTACCAAAATGCAATAGTTCATTTTTTTTGGTATTTTCAGCCTTATTTTTGAAGATATTGACGAAATTTCTTGCAGTGACGTTCTTCGGATGATGATAATCTAGCAACTGACACTCCGTTTTCTTGAATATAAATTACTTTCGGCCTGTAATTTGACATTAATCGAATGGTAGTGCTCTGGTGGCAGAAATCAGCACTAAACGCTGAAGAATCACCCAAAGCATTTTAGAGGACTTAAAATTCGTAATTGCAAAAAAGTCGCATTAATTGTTTGATTTGATAGCTTAAATTTCCGTTAAAAAATGGTAAATACATTGAATCAGAGTTTGAAACAAGAGGTCCTAAAACAGTATATTAAGGGTGTGCGTTTTTAATTCTTTCGCACGGTTGTAGCAGACCTGTTATTTCTTATAAAATTAGATACCGACGGTCGACGGATGAAAATGCGTTCAAATTGGCAACACCGCTTTATGAGTACAATGAGCAGCTAGAACAGTGGCATGAATTGGATGAATTAAGCACCGTGCAATGTGCAGCCTGCAGCATCTGTGCCATTCATTTCACAATTTACAATTGAAGCTGTCTCCGGAAAAAGGGCCCGTAAAACAATGGGTGTGCTCTTCCTGAAAATTTTATATTATGAGGAAATGGAGGTTTTTAGCTGAAGAGCGCACCTCTTGTTTCACGAGCCCTTTCTCCGGAGAGGGCTTCAATTGTCGCATAATTTCTTCCTCTTACATATCTTTTTTGTTCCAACTCCCGCGCGCGTTGTATTCTTCTGCAAACTATCCTTAAAATGGGAACGTGCCTGAAGTTCCGTATCGATACTGGTACTGAAGTATCGATAGTTTCGAAGCAAATAGACTATTTTAGTAGAGCGATATATTGTGTCGATTGCCATCCGAGGACTTCTGGTTCCAATCAGACTCCGATCCAATGTATTTTCCCCATAAGCGCACTTTTGAACGGATATTTAGGCTATTAAATCAAACAATTTTAGCGACCTTTTTGCGATCATGAATTCTAAGGCCTTAAATAAGATTAATTACGCCTGGTTTTTTGACTAAAACTGCCGCAACCAACAGGATATTACAGATTAAAATCTGCATTTAGAAGTTGAAATCGCCCGAAGTCAGCGTATCGGCAGATTCCCGCGCATTCCAAAACAACAACAATAACATTTGAGTGCTTTCAACCTCCAAATGTATCGTATTATCAAAAACATCTTGTAGATTTCGGCAGTTTTAGTCAAGGGACCAGGCATAACTAAGCATTTTCGAGGACGTACAATGCATATTGCATAATCGTAAAAAGGTAGCAAAAATTGTTTGATTTAATAGCCTAAATTTCCGTTCAAAAGCGAGCTTGTGGGTAAATTTCATTGAATTTTGAGTTTTTTTGGAGCCAGAGGTTCTCGGAGGGCAATCGTTACGATATATCGATGTTAAAACAGTCTATGGTGAGAATTAATGAGAATTTAAGGCAATTTTGATAGAATTTTCTTTTAAATCTATATTCAACAAAAGTTCGGTTTTCTCCGTACAAAATGAGCCTGTGGACTGTGCGTTTAGCGTGTAGATGCATTGCTTTATTTGGAGAATCGTAAGAAGTTGAGAGCCCAAAAATTCATGTGTGACAACAAATACAAGCTGAAACAAACTCTTCTTAGGATGTAATTCAATCGAAAAGAGAATTTAGCTATGTGTGACGTCACGTGAAGTTATTCTTGCGCAGGTACCGCCATGCCATGAACGCGGTACGCCAAGGAGCCGTTCAATTAAAGGCTCGCGATTGACTTCAAAAGAAACTTTGAGAGTATATACTGGTGAGCCAATCCCCGTAGAAGGAAAAAAAGAAGAAAAATATGAAAAGTTACAAATAAAACTCATGAAGAGAAAATAAATACAGGAGGCAAATAGAGCGCAAGGAAAAGTCATACACCGGGGTTATACTACTCTGACAAGGCTTTCTGCAGCATATCCTGAGGAAAAATAAATTGAACTACAAACGTTCAGATGAAAATACACTTGAGAGAGAAACGTTGAGACGTTTGAGAAGACGGGATTGCATTGCAATTAAATTGAAAAACTATTTACAGTCTCGCAAGATGAGGAGCGCCGCAAAGTAGGCATCGTCATCGATGGAAAATAAAAGAAAAATTCACCAATAACAATTTAGAAGAGAGGAATTTCTTTTGGAAGTCATAGTACATCTACACTGATTGTGAGGGAATTCTTTTTTTAATCCAAGGTGTATTTCGTTTGTGTTAAAGAAACTGCACTGTGAAATATTGACCAAGGAGCCCATTCCTTTAACCCAAGGAAAATGTCTGCGGCCACAAGTAAAATATTCCTTGTTGTGACAGAGGTGTCTCCTCAGAGACAGAGACCCAGCACACCGTATGCTTCCCGTGTTAGAAAAGTACACTGAAAAAACAAAGTTTAAGTACAGCCGGAGCAGCTTTTTAAAATAGCTTCGCAGAGCAAAAGTTCTAGCTCAACCGGATTCCGGAGCAAGTTGCGGTTGTATCGAAGCACTGTTTCAGTCGAGGAAAAGCAAGGAGATAGGATGTTACTGTACCAAAGTAGTGCTTCAGTACAACTGCAACTTTCTATGGTAGAGCTAGAGCTTTTTCTCTGCGAAGCTATTTTAAAGAGCTGCTTCGGCTGTACTTAAACTTTGTTTTTTCAGTGTGAGGCAAGTTTAGCGCGCACAGTTTTGTTCAGGAGTCACCGGCTGAAACGATAAACATAGCCTACTGTTGAGTGGTGGAGCTCAAAAAAAAGGCTGTGATTGGTCCGCGGTCCCAGACAGAAACAAGTTTTGGCTCAACAGTCACCAATATAGGATAATGTTGGCTGTTGTTTCGATGAGTTCCAACCAAAATTGCGCCTGAAAAGTGGACACGCGTTGCAAGCTTCGTGCTGGGTCTCTATTTGTCTCTGTGTCTCCTTCATGCAATCAGCACTTTATTTTCACGCAAGGAAAACTGTCACGAGTAAACGTGTTTCTTTGTTTTTAAAGAAGTGATTTCTTTCAGTGTAGTCACAGAGACGAGTATATTCGGATGTGGTACCGAAAAGGTTAACGATGGAATTTTTTCGGCATCATTTTCGGGGCAAATGCGGATACAGGATTTTGTCTGTCTCTCTCCCTCCCATTTGAACACGTGCGTTAGAAAATAAGATAATAATGGGGAGCACGTGACTTTGGCTCCTATCTCTGTCATTTTCTAAAACACTTCTTCAAATGGGAGGAGAGAGAGACAGAAAAATTCTTGTATTCGCGTATGTTTTGGGGCGGGGGAACCACCATGGTGCGCCGAGCGGGAAGTTTCGCGCTCGGAGGCCGACTCAAAAGATTGCAACACTCTTTAAGGAAGAAAGTCTTAGCGAGTTTAGATAAGTTCAAAGCTCAGAGCAGCTTGTATATTGCCGCGTACGACTAACGAGTCACGAGGGACGGCAGGGCAGGGCAGGGCAGGGCAAGGCTGGGGAGGGGCGGGGCGGGGCTGGGAGCGGCATCAGGGCAAATGAACTTGAACATCGCCACTATTGCACATATATACGAACGCTGCCACCATCCACCATGTCTCATCATAGCTGCCAGATTGTGCATACAAGTATATCTCATTTAACATGGATATAAATGGGCGATCAAAAGATTTTTCTGATCAGTTTAGCAACCATCATTGAGATGTATCGACGTTTTCTCTACATAATATAATGGAAAAGTATATCAATAATCTGACAAGTCACTACCAGATTGCATATAAAATTGTCTCATTTTACATTGATTTAAATGGGCGACCAGAGGTACGTTTTAAGCATATAAACTCATGGATAAGTGTTGATTTTCTGATAAAGTACTGGATTGCATATAAAAATGTTTCCACTTTCCAGCATATTTCCAGCATATGAACTATTGGAAAAGTATTGATTGTCTGCTAAGTTACCGGATTGCATATAAAAATGTCTCATTTTACATGGATTTAAATGGGCGATCAGAGGATTTTTCTGATCAGTTTGGCAATCATGATTGAGATGTATCGACGTTTTCTCTACATAATATTATGGAAAAGTATATCAATAATCTGATAAGTTACTACCAGATTGCAAATAAAAATGTCTCATTTTACATTGATTTAAATGGGCGATCAGAAAAAATTTCTGATCAGTTTGGCAACCATGATTGCGATACATCCAGGTTTCCACTTTCCAGCACATAAGCTAGAGGAAAAGTATTGGTTTTCTGCTAAGTTACCGGATTACATATAAAAACGTCTCATTTTACATGGATTTCAATGGGCGATGCAGAGGTTTTTCTGAGCTAAATTTGACAATCATGTGATTGCGATGTATTGATATTTCTTTCATAACATATCTCATGGAAAAGTGTCGATACTACTTTGAAAGTTTGATTTCACCCGTTAATTAATTAAGACTCGATACTTTTTCATGAGATTAAAAGGAGGAAAAATCGATAAATCGGATTCATAGTTGTGAAATTGGGCATGAAAATCTTCACATTTTACATTGCTTTAAAAGGGCAATGCGAATATTTTCATCCACAATTTGACAACCATGACAGCCGATTGCGCTGGAGTGTAAATATTTACAGTGCAGACTTTATACTTGTTTTGAGCCCTTTTTCTCATTCCCATCTGCATCCTCGCCAAACGCGAACCCAATTGGACGGATTTTGTGCAGAAAGGGACCAACTGTACTCAGGGAATCAAAAGCAGTTGGCTCCTTTCTGCACAGAGCCATATAAACTCATTGCGCGAAAGATTGCCTCTGAGAAAAATAAATTAAAACACACTATCAAACCTATCTGTCAGATTTCATGCACGCTGTTGCCGACATTGACGACAAAGAGACTATACATACGAAACTATTTCCGATGATGCTTGTCTTAGAGAGGGTCTAAAAACTGAATTTTTGATTTGACAAGTGGCACAGGGGTTAAAAATAATTCTCGTATAGAAAATAATACACTGAAAAATTGAACAAAAATTCGGTAAGGATTTTAGTTAAGAGCCCAGTGCGATTAAATTTGTCCTGTGATACGAGACGGGTTTCGCTAAGCAAAATACTTACGATAAATTATGGAGGAAAGCGGATGAAATCTCAGTTTCAAAAAGTTCGAAATTAAAACTTTACTAGAGCCTATAGCCGTTGTTCGGGAATTGTCTTCCTCTCTCTCTTTGCCCGTTCGACAGCATGTGTTAGAAAAGGACAGAAACAGACGCTGAAGTCACGTGACAGCCAGTGATTGTAACTCATAAGCGCCATTGCGCCATTCGCGCCTAAGAAATTGAGTTGACGGTCAAGATTGGCGCCTAAGAAAATTTTCGCCGAAAAATGGTTTTTTCCTCCCGTCGATTAAAGGTCCACGCTCCCGCACGTTTGGTTTTTTGCTGGTATGTTGATCGCGCGCAAAAAATATGACTAGTTTCTTATGCGCGCTGTGTCCAAAAAAATAAAAAAATGGCCGCTAAAAATTACTTAATGGCTCCTACAAAATGACAAGGCTGGCCAAAATGGCTCCTAAGACTTAGACCTGAGTTACAATCACTGGTGACAGTCCCTATCCATCCTTTTCTAACATATACGTTTAAATGGACTATGAGAGAGAAATACAATATCCTGGCTACGGCTATGCTATACTATACAGCCCCACTTTTTTATGAATCATTATCGACACTGTGAAATGAATTTTCACTTTTACTCAGACCCCCTGATAAAACCTATTTTTCTCGATTCTTCAGGTATAAAAACGAAGAAAACTAGCTATCGGAATCCCACGTCTTAGGCGGGAGGATCAGGGGACTGATTCTTCTCATTTAGACGAGACGAGATAGCGCAAATCGACCATTCTCATTGGTTTAAACGGCGTCACGTGACAGATTTCGAGTCATTGGACGGACGGAGGAGTCATTTTTCTGAAATGAACGACTCAAATGACGTCAAATTTGTTAAGTGATGCCGTTTAAACCTATGGGAATGATCGATTCCCGCTATCTCGTCTCGTCTCGTCCCTAAGGTCAGACTCAGCCCCCATAGAAGTCCGCTAATGCCGAACTATTCCACCCAGCTCCCAGCTTTGACCCATTTTTGCAAATTTTAGCCAAGAAAAGTAAGTGAATAAAAAAATTTGTGGAAAGCATCTGATAGAGCATAAAATTTGCTCAGCCAAACCAATTTGTGCATTTCTTCAATTCAAAGGAAAAATGTCGAATAAATATAAGAAAACCCTCAAAAATTGCTCCAAAAAGCTTATTTTCCTCCTTTTTCCCTCCTTTGGTTTCCTGTAGTTTCCAATCAACTATGAGTTTCAAAACTCAGAACCGTTTATATGATCTTACAGCCCTTAAAAATCCTAAAAACCCCCCAATTGCTTACGCCAACAAACTGAGATCCTCCAATAAATCAGGAAGTATCGGCTCGCCAAACGCAACATATCGATCGAAGTCTCCTCCGCAAATAAACCAAAGGAAAAGAATCGATTTTTAGAGAGAGAGGTTCAACATCGTGCCATCAAATAATCGATACTTTTGCATAGGATCAAATGGATGGATTGTTTACGGGTCGTCTCTGGAATATTGAAATCTGGCAACTCAGATTCATTAATTATCCGATCACGAGTATGCAGTGATGAGATGCGTGGTCCACCCCGATCCCGAACGTGTCAACTGTGTGAATGCTCTCATCTGCAATAATTAAGCTCATTACGCTAATACCAGTCAGAGCAGGCTATGAATGGACAGTTTGACACATTCCATTCAACTCATATATAATAGGAGGACATCCAGCCACGGCTACAGTGCATTCGTCCGGTTATAATCATAATCATACACTGGACTACTCCATCATACGATTGATTGTCGCCTATACAATACATATAGGGTGACCACACAAATAAAGACCCACCCAAGGAGTTAGGTTAGACCCATTTTTAAAAAGTCACAATGGGGCAGTTGCAAGGGTCTGAATTGTTGTGTTTTTTATAGAGAAAATTAAAGTACTCGATGAACTGAGAAGAAAGATATGTCTTTGGTTTCTAATTAAGCCCCATTGTTCCGGAGATGGGATTTTGGCCCAAATTACATTGTTTTAAATGGGAATTCCACGTAGTGACGTCACTACGCCCACGATTTTTTACAACTTTACACTTGTGTAACTCCAAAACCGGGACACTTAGGAAAAAACCAAAGTCACCATTATTCTCAGCTCATCAAGTACTATCATTTTCTTTATGACAAACACAACATTTCAGACCCTTACAACTGCCCCATTTTGTAATCTGATGGCCTTTAGATTTTTTCTTTACACATAAAAATACCGAATTGTAGAACTACACTGATATAAGCTGTAGTAATAAATACCCCACAAACACTTTCCAACATCAAACTTAATCTGGGGGGGGGGGAGACCCTCAAACCACCTTCTATTCTCTGAGGGAAACCCCTAGACCCCCTTTATTATACTCGGGGGGAGACCCCTAGACTCCCTTAAATATTCTGGGGGAGACCCTCGGACCCCCCTTGAGGCATTTCTGTTACAGCAAGTTGGTTGCAAAATGTTTTTGCAAATTTTTATCGCAAAATTCAAACAGCTATAGTTGCAATATGTCGATTTTTTCTATGTTTACCCATTTTCCCATTGATTTTAATGGAAACCTTCTTTCCTCGCCATTTACAATTTAAAATTACGAAAAAACAAAAAAAGCCCCTCCGAGGAATCGCCACCATTTGCTTACTTTTGAAGATATTGATAATCCAAAGAAAGGATGTTGAAGATAGGACGCGTCAAACAATTTCTAGATTTTTTTTCTAGCGTTAATAGTTCTTTTCAAAAATTAGGAAAAAAAAAAAAAAAAAAAAAAAAAAAAAAAAAAAAAAAACGATTCCTAATTTTGATACGCTCCTTGTACTTCATCCGAAAGGACGATGGTAATCTTTTGTGAATATAAAACAAATAGAATTCATAAAAGCCGAATTTCAAAATTCTCGGAAGTCGTTAGTTAAGTCGAGTACGAACATGAAAAACGCATTTCACCTGCGTGGTCCTTACGCCCTTACGGCGAGGAGTGCGCAAAAGGCCTTGTCGCTGTCGCTTCCCGAATCCAGATCCTTGGACGCCACTTGTCAGTTAGTAGCAAAGCAACAAGCAACAGGTGGTCTTGTCTTGTGTATACGCTAGGCAGCATGTGTCGTAACAGACACCTTGTAAAGCAACAGGGAGCAATGGACCCCGGCCACCGTTAGAACCAGTTCGGGGTGGAGACGCAGGAATTCGTAAACGGCATCTGAGTTATTCGATACTTCTTTTTCATTCGAATACATTCGATACATCGAGTATAGTGTACGTCAGTGGCGGCTCGTGCAATGTGGCAACAACGGATCTTCTCCATTGAAACCTACGTAAAATAATCGATGTTCAGGGGATTCACTGAATCCTTCAGAAAACGATACTTTTGCATAGGTTCAAATGACAAAAAAACATGGTTGCCAAACAGCACGAGCTACCACTGGTAAAGCTCGTTTCAAAAGTGTAGAGTGTAGACGCACCTAAAATATAATCTGTGGCAACTTTTCAACTTGAATGCCTTCAAATGATCAAAACCAAACTGGCCTCTGACTTTTGTTCTTTTGCTATGAAAGTGTTTGTCATTAAAAGTGTGAACATTCAAATATAATGTCATTAATTTTCATCGAGTAATATTAGATATAATGTTGAAATTTACCATACGTAAGTATGGTAAATTTCACCAGGCTACAGTAAAATGTACCAACATTTACCTTAATTTGCCACAAGGTACGTTGCATTTACCATAATATGGTAAAATTTACCAAACTTGATAGCAGACTCCAAAATGAGCTTTGTAGATAGAAAATTCTACTAGTTTTTTCCCCCGTGAATGAACGAATGTTAAATAATGGACCGAACTGGTCCTCCAAGTCCGGTTTAGGTGGTCACAAGTCGTGACGCTCCAAGGGGATCGAAAAAGCAGACTGAGCACCACAAACGAATCATCAATACAGTTTCCAATTCTGAGCAACGCTGCCCCCCCCCCCCCCCAATCATCCTTTAAAACAAGGCTCGGGATCTGGATTTTTTTGTTTTTGTTTTTGTTTTTGTTTTTCCCCCCTCTCTTTTTTGACAAGAGCCCGAAAAACATACTATACTTGACAAAAGCAATGTGACACGATTGCCCACTGCGCCTGTTTGTGTTTGCTATGACTGCGCGTGCATTGGGGCGAGGACGCGAAGACAAGGGTGAAGGGGGGGGGTGAAGGGGGTGGTGAAGGGGTGGTGGTGAAGGGGGGCAAAGGGGCCCCTCCTGTCCTCCCCGTCTCCTTATGCAGCTCGAACACAAGGCAAACACAGGACAAATTTGAGCTGACATAACGAGCGACGTGATCGGTCGCAGCTTGTCTTGTCTCTTACCTCTTGCCGTCGCGTACTTCAATGTTGCCGAACCTACTTCAAACCACTATCGTTAGGTCATCTGAAACAGCCCCCACCCCCTCAGGGACCCCAGGGGCGTACGCAGGCTTTTTGTTGGTAGGGACTTGCACTGCTCAGTGTTTGACTGAAAATTATTCTCTTCTTACCCTCCACCCATAGAAATCGGAGATATGGGAGGGCTTCAGCTCCCTCGGCCCCCCCTCACTGCATAAGCCACTGCACTGCCCCCCCCCCCCAGCAGTGCACTTGATGGATTAAGGGTAGTTCCACGACAACAAGACTTTTCGATGAAGGCACAAAAAGGTCTTTAGAAATTGCATCATAAAAACGTCTACAGCTACCAAATGAGAGCACACTTCTGCTGAAGACGATTCTTTCGGCGCGTTATGCAATAACGGACGGTGAATTCAATGACCGTGGAAATGGGGCAGTTGGAAAGGTCTGTAATGTTGTGTTTCTTACTAAGAAAATGAAAGTACTCGATGAGCTAAGAACAATGGTGCCTTTGGTTTTGTCATGAGTGTCCCGGTTTTGGAGATACACACGTGTAAAGTTGTGAAAAACCGTGTGCGTTGTGACATCTCTACGCGGAATTCCCATTTAAAACAATGCATTTTGGGCCAAAATCTCATTTCCGGAACAATGGGACTTTGATTAGAAACTGAAGGCATCTTAGTTCTCAGCTCATCAAGTACCTTCATTTTCTTCATAAAAAAACACAGCATTTCGGACCCTTGCAACTGCCCCATTAAGTACATACAATAGCTTTTAAGAGTCAATACGGGCGAAATGATCCATCGACTCATCAAAAGCAGTGTGATTTAAACGTATTATTAAATTTATAAGTTACGGGTTGTTTTAATTTATTTCACTAAAAAAAATACTTTCGAGGGGGGGGGGGGTCGTTCGGTGGCATTAAATATTTTAATGGTGCCATTTCTATGAAACTTATCGGCGTCAGCGAGCTCGGATTACCGTGGAATAACACTTTTAAGTGCGGTCTATTACAAACAGACTTCGACAAGTTTACATTCATGCATTACAAATCCTCTCACTGAATAAACTTTACCTACCCTGGGTTTCCCTCGCTTGTATTTATCTAGGACTTTCACCCAGCATAACACATATTTAAAACTAGAAATATCTGTTATCCAGAAAAAATTTCAAGAACAATCCTGTCTTCAGGTGGAATTGAAGCAAGCAGGATCAATAGTTGCTGAATCCACTCGTTCAAACTTTCGGAAAAACGCGAAAACCTGAGGTTTCTTTTTGGCAAGAAAAGATTTCTTCGACCACGGCTCGAATAAAATAAAAGCTATACAGTCGAAAGGAGTAAGAGGACATCGATACTTCTGCATGAGTTCAATGGTAGAAAAGTGATAATCGAATTTTCAAGAGCCGTCTCTGGGAAAACACAAGGAGCATTCAACATTCATGCAGAACTGACAACTAGGCTTGTTACGCAACTTTGTATACGAAATATGACGCGCGTCAAACGTCAACGACGCATCTTGTAAGCGTGATTCGCTGTCAAAAGCGCACGCATAATTTCTCCTTTCAGAATCCTTCATAGTATATCTTTCTATCTATAACCCGGGGCTCCCTCGTTCCATTATTTAAACAAAAACTAACAACAAGAACACTAGTTCTAGAAGTATTACAAAGTATGACAGTTTTTTTTTTTTTTTTTTTTTTTTTTTTTTTTTTTTAAGGGCAACTAAACTTGAAACGATATGGTAAAAAATCACTGAAAAGACAGACTTCGAAAGCTCATTACTCCAGTTTGTAGGTTATGTTCACTTGATTCAATGGGCACGCTACGCCACTGATGTTATAGCATAAGGTCGCAACAAACAACAAACCCATTCCACCTTTTGCACGGGTTTGAAGAGAGAAAAAAATGCAACGTTGCCCGATTTCACACTACGCTACCGTTTAGGAGACAAAAGCACCCCGAAGATAAAGTATAATGGTATAGGAAAGTTTGAGAGGCTGGTGCATGTGTATAACCAGGGTGCGAGAGATATCCAAGCCTACTTACGATGCGTCGACCTCCGGCGAAACATCTGCGTCGCTGCGGCTTTGAGCGTAGATTTTATCGTGAAAAAATGATACGTGAGCCAGCGTTGCCACTACTAAATTGTAGTCCGTGGGTTAAAACCAGAGATAAGGGGGGAGGGGGAGGGGGCTCTTCGCCAATTTAAGGGCAAGCGTTAAGTTTCCGACTCGCCGACAGTGGCGTCATTTCGGGTTCGGCTTGAGGGGGGCAAAATGTGATGACCTTTTTTTTTTTTTTTTTTTTTTTTTTTTTTTTTTTTTTTTTTTTTTGCTCATCAATGTTATTTTAGACACTCTACAGTCCTGCATATCCTATATTTACGGCCCTAAATTCCAACGAAACTCATTACTGACCAAATTTTAGCTCAAAACTTTTTTCTTCTCCTAAAAAAAAAAAAAAAAAAAAAAAAAAAAAAAAAAAAAAAAAAAAAAAAAAAAAAGGTCATCACTTTTTCACTTTTGGCCGACCCTTGGGGGGGGCAATTGCCCCCCCTGCCCCCCCGCAAATGACGCTACTGCTCGCCGATGATTCTACCAGCAGTATGTGAAGCTGTCAAGAGCTGCCGTTTTGCTTATAATTCAATGGTATTTTCCTATGCACCGATGATTCCGCCGGTTGAGAAAAGATTACACGGTTCAGCGTAGTGTATGACTGTACCGCACAAAAATGCTCTGATCTGTAATCTTTTCTCAATCGGCCGTGCAATCGCCGTTGAATTATTAAAATATCCGCAAGATGTTTAAAGTCATCGATGACCCCACCGATTGAGAAAATATTACAGATGCGAGTATTTTCTTGCATTTAAGTCGTACCCTGAACTGAAATGTGTAATCTTTTCTCAACCGGTGGAATCATCGGTAAATTGAAAAATGCGATTAATTGTACGCAAAACGGCAGCTCTGGCTGTAACCCGCGAAAATACTCAGACCTGTGATATTTTCGGCCATTGATGGAAACATCACACTAAGCAGAGTTGGGAAAATGGGGGTAGTAATCGATTTTACGATTACCGAGTAATCGTAATCTCCGTTTTTCCGGGGTAATTTTATGGTAATAAGGGCTGATTTTTTAAAGCCACACATCATGTTAGATGCAAACGAATTAGATCTAATCGAAAAGACCCCAAAGTTTACTATTTATCAGTGAAGAATACCATTTAATTACCATTCAAAGGTTTGACGATTACTGATTATTCAGTAATCGTGTAATCGATTACACTCCTATTTGCCCAAGTATGGACACTAAGTATGGACTGAGATCGTTCAAAAGTGGCCAAAAATCATTGTGTCAATTTCTCATCAGTTTATACCAGTTATAAAATTTCAAGCATTGGTGTAGCGTGCAACTTGGCAACGTTGTATTTTAATCATTTAAACCCATGTAAAAGGTCGAATGCGAAGATGTTCACCGAACACCCAATGCTTCGATCTTTTTAATGCGTTTAAATGGACGAACTGCAACGTTGTCCAATAGCACGCTACGCCACTGTTTTCAAGACCAATTTTAATCACAGAGAACACTTTTTACATGGAATTAAAACTCAGAAATGTCACTGGAAAGTTGTGCATCAAGGTTAAAAGGTCAAAAACGATACTTTCTTATTACTTTTTATGACCAATGTGCCACATTTTATTCAACTCAGACCACCATCAACTTTAAAATTTGGAGACACTTTGATATTCAACGATGATTCCGTCGGTTTGAGAAAAATAATGCAGGTCAGACGTTTTTCGTGGGTTATACTAATGAAATGGGCTATAACAGAATTTCGCCAACCAGTGAAATCATCAGCTAATTAAAAAAAAAAAAAAAAATACTCTCAAGATCCATACACCGACTGATCAATTCCTGTATGCTGTGCCCATAGCGACTGATACGAAAAGTTTTTCAGAGGGAAAAGCCCGAAACATTTTTATTTTCTGTTAAAAAAAGGGGTAACATTTGGGTCTCGTAGAGACACAGAATACTCTAATCAGAACGGAAACTCCCATAAGAGCCAATGGAAACAAGATTTGGAATTTACTGGCAAAAACTGGCAACTGTGCCTAATCACTTCTCAAGATGGCGGACATGCTTTTTCAGGCTATACAACCAATCACGGCCAGTTGCCGAAGATCTGCCGAAGATTGCCGAAGATTGCCGAAGATGCTCACTTTCGAACATGGCGGCCCGAAGTAAAGAATGTTTCAAAATTAATTAGAGTTTCCATTCTGATTAGACTATTCTGTGGTAGAGACACACGCGCAACCATGACCCCCCCGGATCTGCCAGTGTCTGTGTGATACCCATTCCCTTTATCTTTTTCTAACACGTGTGTTAAAATGGGTGAGGACAGAGAAACACACATTCATAGATACTCCTGCACTGGCTCCATTAAGATCAATATAAAAAATGCACGGATTTTTTTTCACCCGAAATCTAGCAACACCTGATACGAGCAGAAGCGCGCTGGAACAAGGATGTTACCCGGTCAAAGGAGGAGTTGGTGGCAGGGGGGGGGGGGCGAAGGTGATACAAGTGAAGAGGAAGCCCTATCCGCTTCCTCTCCTTTCACTCCAAGGTAGGGACGGTCTGGGAGGGGGGAGGGGGAGGGCAGAGGAGGCTCATCCCAGCATCTCGGCAGATCCATCGTTCGCTAGAGTCTGGAGTAGCTGGGTTGCAGGTTTGGGCTCCTATCCGTTCGAGTCAGATCTTGGTCTTCAAAAGTCAGACATTGCCAGGTCTACGCGGATAAGGTTCAAAACCGATGTGCCAATAGAGAGGATGCTTTCGACCAGTGGTGTAGCGTGCAATTTGGCAACATTGTATAGTTTCCATTCAATTCCACGTGAAAGGTCGAATTCGAAGGTGTTCACCGAACACCCAACAGTTCGATCTTTTTCATGGGTTTAAATGGACTCAATACAATGTTGACAAATTGCACGCTACGCCACTGCTTTCGACTTTTGAGGCAGCACGGAGGCAGCCATGATAGAAATCGCTTTTATAGCGGACATTTTTCACACAGGCTCGGTTGGTTTACTTCATATTTTTTAATTTTTAAATTAATTAAAAAAAAAAAAAAATGTGACAGCCATTTGAAATTATAGTTTTACAAGAAAGTGCGAGTGTTTTAGAGTGGCTATCTGCACACAGACATTGATTAAATCGATTCTTTTTTGGAAGGATTTCGACGATAAAGAATCGGACACATGACAGAAACAAGCCTAATTTGTTCACCTGGATAGTCGTATTGGAATTCTGTGTCTACATGTAGCCACTCTAAAACACTTGCACTTTCATTTAAAAACCAATTTCCACCGAATTAATTACAATTTTTGATTTAAATTTTAAAAAATATACAGGCAAAAGAACCAGAATCGGTTCGCCCATGCTTGCACTTTCATTCAAAACCAATTTCCACCGAATTAATTAAAACTTTTGATTCAAGATTAATAAAAATTAGGCAGAACCAGAATCAGATCGCCCATGCTTGCACTTTCATTCAAAACCAATTTCCACCGAATTAATTACAATTTTTGATTTAACTTTAATAAAAATTAGGCAAACGAACCAGAATCAGATCGCCTATGCTTTCGCACTTTCATTTAAAACCAATTTCCACCGAATTAATAACAATTTTTGATTTAAGTTCGATAAAAAGTAAGCAAACGAACCAGAGAATCAGATCGCCCATGCGGCCTAACCTTGGGATAGGAATTATAACCCGTATTAGACCCTCTACTGGCAAAGCTCATTGTTCAAATTTGTCCGAGTGTCGGTTCTGGTGGCAAAGCGTGCAATCTGGCAACGTTGCAGTTCGTCCATTTAAACCCATTAAAAAAGATCGAACTACTGAGTGTTCGGCGAACACCTTTGCATTCGACCTTTTACAAGGGTTTAAAATGGGCACAATGCAACGTTTTCAAATTGCACGCTATATGCCACTGGTCGGTTCCACTTGTAAAAAGAACATATCAAAGCCAATCTCAAATTCCTGGATTTGAAATTCCCTGCTCACAATTAAAACCGTCTATTCGGCAACTCTGTTTGCGGACCGACGAAAAAGTCTTGCTGTCTCTCTCTTTTCTGACAGCGGCGGCACCGTTGTGTGAGTAACAATTGAATCGGTTTCTGCTGAAAGGGCTTGAGGTCCATAACTATCGCTGTTTACTTTTTTTATGTCTTCAGGTGTTCTCCGTTCCTTGTATCTATTTCAGACGTAGTTTCTTGCCTCTGATGTTTCATTCACCACAGTCAAGTAGCGGTGGGTGCATCCAGGATTTCGTATTTCTCTCTCTTTGTCCAGTAGAGTGAATGAGTCAGAAAATGATAGGAGAAATGGCTATCACGTGACTTTGGCACGTACATCCATCCTCTTCTAACAAGTGTATTTGAATTGACGAAAAGAGAGAGAAAGACAAGTTGAACCAGTGGCGCATCCAGGAACTCGTATTTCTCTCTCTTTGTCCATTAGAATGAATGTGTTGGAAAATGATAGGAGAAATGGCTATCACGTGACTTTGGCGCGTACATCCATCCTCTTCTAACAAGTGTATTTGAATTGACGAAAAGAGAGAGAGAGAGAGAGAGAGAGAGAGAGAGAGAGAGAGAGAGAGAGAGAGAGAGAGAGAGAGAGAGAGAAACAAGTTGAGCCAGTGGCGCATCCGGGAACTCGTCTTTCTCTCTAACATTTTCCACAAGATTCAATGTGTTAGAAAGAGATAGGAGGAATGTTCAAGAACGTCTATAATTTCCAACGAGCAATAGCGATGGAGGGGACCATACATGTTATCAAAAGCGTAGCGTGCAATTTGGCAACGTTGCAGTTTGTCCATGTAAACCCATGAAAAAGATCGAAGTTCTGGGTGTTCGGTAAAAACCTTCATATTCGACCTTTTAACATGGGTCTAAATGGACTCAATACAACGTTGCCAAATTGCACGCTACGCCACTGCATGTTATAAGCCCTAACCCAAAGCCTGATAGCATGGGCGATCTCAATTTGGTTTGTTTGCCTCACTTTTAAGTAGATTCCAGGAATCTACTTATTTTAAATCTAAATTCAAAAGTTGTGATTAATCCAGTTGAAATTAGTTTTAAACGAAAGCGCAAGCGTTTAAGAGTGGCTATATGGACCCATCGAATTTTAACACAAACTATGCAAGGTGAGAAAATTTCCATTATGAGTCAGTTTCTTTATCATGCCAAATCCTTCCAGAAGAAACAATTATATCAATTTCTGTGTCCAGATAGCCACTATGAAACACTTGCACTTTCGTTTACAACCAGATTCAAATGTATTTGTCACATTTTTTTTTTTTTTTTTTTTTAATTTGTAGGTAAAAAAGTGAGGCAAACAAACCGAGCCTGTGGGAAAAACGTCCATGAGAGATTTCGATCATGGCTGCCTCCTAGTCCCACAAATCCTCTCTATCGCTATAGCTCGTTGATAATTCCTAAAAGAATCTATAAAAGCAAAAAAAGATGTCAATCTATAAAAGCAAAAACAGATGTCAATCAACAAAAGCAGTGAAAGATTACGCCGTTAGAAACTCTACGGCACTGTAATCTTTGCATTGGACCTAAACACAACAGCGGCCCTCAGAGTGTAAACAAATGTGCAAAAACGGATCCAATGACGGACGCCCATGGCTTCACTTGTATTAAACAAACTGGGACTCTATCGCAAACCAAAAGAGTGTTCTTCCGACCTCACATCGCTGGAATTTGATTCGAGTGAAAACATCGAGCCGAGATTTCTTTTAAGTATACCCGTTGAAGGCAGGTGCGAACTGTGAAGCAAGAACAGTTTCACACGAAGCTGCTCTGACGCCAGTGTATTTAAGCGTTATTAAAATCTCAAGGTGGAAAAAAGCAGCTTTTAGATCATCGACTCGGATCTAGAAATACAGATGCAAAAAACCAGCCGGCGCACAGTGGGACGAAGTACGGAATTTCTTGGATATTTTTTCATGGACAAAACTCAAGATTGTGATCAATTAATGTCAAGATAACTAAAAACTGAGTTTAATAAAAGAGTTCACAGCTTAAAATGAGGTAGATTACATGGTTTTCAGACAGGAAATAACGACTTTAAAACGTTTCTGAGCCAAAAAACGAAAACTTTTCATGTCCGGAAAAATTCATGTTTTGGACCAGTGTGCGGCGCCGGCGACTCTCGGGTCAGTTTTACACGGAAAAAAATCCGGTCCACGTAGGACCCAGTATTCTTCATATTATCATCTACCAGGATTTCTGAAAAAGCCTCAGCAACCCCGATTGAGTGTATTTCTACCGTGGTAAATTTTTCGACTACCCTGGTAGATTATTTGCTGGTCTTGATAGTAAAAAATCTACTACCATGGTGGATGAAAAATCTCCCGTGGTAGAAAAAACGAAACATAGTCAGTATACTGTCTACCGCCGCCGGTAGCTGAGGCTTTTACAGCAATCTTGGTAGAAAATATGAAGAACTGATTTTTTTCCCCATGTATTTCTTGGAGAGTATGGTCCTGCAAACAAGATCGTTACTCTTCAAGTTAAAGTTTAAAGATTCAGTCTACTCGCATTTTAACACATTAAAACCCAATTTAGCATATTTCCGTTCATTACAAAGGAAATGTTTCATCGCCCATATTAAAGGGGTAGTAAATGGTTACAGCCTATTCCTTATGGGCGATGAAACAACCTCTTTCCACGACCAATTAAAATAGATGTTACCAATCGATCTTCCGGAAAAGTTCAATACGAACCATAAAATGATCGATTTTAAACACAATCCAAAAAAGGGCTTTAAATAGATCGTTCGCGAGCCACTATAATGGCTCAGTAAGAACTCTTGATTTCAAAAACGACTGACATCAGCACGCGTTTTCCTACGCTGATGCGTCCTTTTAGAAATCAACGATTCGTGTCAGCTGGAAGATAGTGCTGCACGTCGCGTCGCACCAGTGCTGCCAGATTGGGGTGAATAAGCCGTACGTTTTACATTGATTTAAATGGGGGATGATACGGCTTTTTGCCCTTAATCTGGCAACACTGCGTCGCACACTTTTCCGATTTGATGCGGACTATGCAAGGAGCACTGGCACCGGATCCAGGAAATTGTCCTTCTCTATCTCTCTCTATGGCGATTTAAATGCATGTGTTAGAAAAGGATAGAAGAGGGGGCGAATATCACGTGACTACCTATAATCTGTCCTTTTCTAACGCACGCGTTCTAATAGGAGAAGAGAGAGAAATATAGAGATGCCTGGATCCGCCAATGGCAAGGAGGCAAGGAGTCAAGGACAAGGTCAAAAGATACAATCATGGTTAACTCCTATTTTTGGCGCCCGGCAGACCGAGCAGTGATTTATGATGTTGCGCTTTTCTTTTCCAATTTCGTCAGGTTTTCAGGGGGGGGGGGGGGGGAGAGGGAAGAGGGGTTTTCATGGAGGGGGGGGGGTCGTGATTATATCCTGTCAGCGTCCTTCTACTTTTTCGTCATTATGACTGACTATTTAACTTTTTATTCGGGGCTTCAGAACTTATAGCTCCAAATGCGATCCGCGCCGAATCAAATATTGCGTTAAATTGAATGCTCGAATGAAAAGCAAACAAATCCGCGAAGAAGACTACGTAGAGGAGGGGGGGGGTAAAGAGAGGATTAGCCCAGGGACCAATAAATGTTCGGTACAGACGGTCCCCGAAAAACGTTGGATGGTGAGCGTTTACGTGTGCTTTTAAATGGCCTTAGGTGCACACCAATCATCTGGGTGCACGACCGTCTGTATACCGAACATTTATTGGTCCCAGAAAATTAAAAATAAGGTGATATTCTTGCTCAGATATGCAATACGTAACACATGTGATACTTGTGTTTAACGGTTTATTGTGCACTGCGTATTGCATACTTTAGCCAAGATATGCAATACGCAACACACCAGATACTTGCGTATTGCATACACTAGCCAGGATATGCAATACGCATTACGCATACATGTGTTGAGTGGTTTATTCCCGTTCATTGCGTATGCTGCATACTCAAGCCAGGCTATGCAATACTTAACACACCTGATACTTGCGTATTGCGTACACTAGCCAGGATATGCAATACGCATACACGTGTTGAATGGTTTTTTTCCCCGTTCATTGCGTACTGCATACTTTAGTCAAGAAATGCAATATACGCATTACGGAACTCACCTGATACATCCGTATAGCTTAAACTATACAACGTCGTTAAAACACCTCCGAATGCATAAACACCAGACGTTGTTCATTGACATAGGGTATGTGCTTCATCAAGTTGATGACCGCAACATATTTGCATGTTGATGAATCACATACCCTCTATCATTGAACAACATACTTGTATTTCTGCATACGGTATGTGTTTTAACAACACCTGTGTGGATGGCAAGTGCTTCGAGATATAAATGGACGACATATTTTATGTTGTTGCTTTGGTTCACATACCTCGAAAATAACATAGAGTATGTTGTGAAACCATAAACTCTTTTTTTTCCGTTTATCATGGATGCTGGCGAATCAAAACTGATCAAGATAAAACAAAAATACGTACAGATTATTCGACAGGGTAACACATACTCTGGTATAAATGGATAGGAAATCATTATTACCTGCAACAGAAGAAAATAAACAAACATGTAGTAGAAACGGATCATAATGAGCAATACGAAATAATCCGAAGGAAAAAACGTAATCAAAGCGAGCTGACCCTTAAGCGCTGGGAGGGACAGCTCTATAATTATTATTAATTCAAAGAGTATTGAACGTGTAGGAATTGATCTGCAGTTATGGACGTTAAGTCATAAGTGGAATGGTTCATTTTAAGCCTCTTGTCAAAGAAAAATAATTACAAATATTTTGTTCACTATTTTTCCCTAAATCAGTACCCCATAAAGTACTGAACAGAAATAATTTGTTTTAAAAAAAGAAAAAAATAAAATTACTGTGCAGCTAAGGGCTAATTTAAAGATCATAAATTAACTATACAAAATTACACGGAGAAAAAAAATTCGGTTACGAAAGCTGAACTTTGGCTCATGTGGAACACCAAGGTGTTTGATTACAGTAAGTAACCGAAGTTTTCGGTTGTGAGAACCGAACTTCAGTTAGGAATACCGAAGATTGCAGTAAGTGTGACTAATACTGTGACTCACATTTCAGTCCAACTGAACCACTTCAGTATTCCTAACTGAAGTTCGGTACTCACAACCGAAAACTTCGGTTATTGGAGCCGAACACCCTCGGTGTTCTATATGAACCGAAGTTTTTTTCTCCGTGTAGTACACCTGACTATACCAAACATGAACTGTTTCGGATCAGCGCGGCGAGTGATCATGGCGGAGTGACGCGCGACGCAGTGGAAACACCGCAAATAGAAAGAATGCAGACGATGATGATTCCACTTTGCCCTCCTATTTTCGTGAGGATAGAATTAAAACGGAGAAATGAAAGGAGAGAGACAAAAGGTGGTTGGGGGGGGGGGAGGAGGAGGGAACCGAAACTGGATAATACGTTAATCCGCGCTTCCCAGGCCCAGACCTGTGACGACGCGCATTTATATTCGGTTGAGAATGGGATAAAAGCGATGGGTACTTGCAAAGGTATTTTCACGCGAATACCACGCAAGTTGAGGCTAAAGCGCGGATTAAGTACGGCTCAGCACAGCTCCACAGGCGGATCCAGGTATTTGTCCATAACTCTCTCTCTCTCTCTCTCTCTCTCTCTCTCTCTCTCTCTCTCTCTTTCTCTCTCTCCTCCTCTCTCTCTCTCTCTCTCTCTCTCTCTCTCTCTCTCTCTCTCTCTCTCTCTCTCTCTCTCTCTCTCTCTCTCTCTCTCTCTCTCCCCTCAAGGAGGGGGCGAAAGTCACGTGACGACTGTCCCTAATCTGTCCTTTCCTAACACACGCGTTTAAACGGTCGAAGAGAGAGAGAGAGAAAGACACATTTACGGAGTGAGTGCTCATAATATGCTCAGACAGCACTCGACGACCGCCGCGCGTTTTCAATGCACCGATCGACATTTTCAGGTTTCTCTTAAGCAGGGTTTGTTTAATGGGCTTCAATTTTATCATTGGTCCTATTATAGCAGTCAGTGGCGTAAAGTGGAGGGGCGGGGGCGGCTCAGGAGGCTAACAACCCCCCCCCCCACCACGGACCTCCGATTTCGAGAGGTGAAGGGGAAGACGGGAATAATTTTCAGTTAAACGGCCATCAGTGCTAGCCCCTGTATCAATAAAGATCCTGCGTATACGCCACTGATAACCGTGAAAAATAAAGAATCGATGTGTTTCCCAATTTGTAAGTTTCGTGTGAAAATTGTGTCAATACTCAAAATACAGCTGGTTGCAAATTCGTTCAGTAGGGGGATTTTGGAACGGGGAAAAACTTTTTCCGCACGCAACCGGATTTATTGAACGAAATTCAAGATATGCTGCATTGATAGTAATAATCGGCATGATTTTTACACAAAATTGACAATTTGGATACACTAGTTATACTTCAATAGAATAACAACAACTATTTGAACTGCGGAGAAACCCTAAATGGAGCATTGGAGCACTTGCTAAGTTTTCCTGAATAAAGGCAATAAGAACTATCAATTCTAATGCATAATGTTGCGGAAATAACAACGAGACCATTGAAAAATTCTAAAACCGCCACTCACTTGTACCCCGCTGTACAGATATGACTTAAAAAATGACCATCAATGACGTGAATTTAAAGCGCGGTGCTGTCTTGTATTTGCATTTTACAACTCGGAGCCCCACACTTTCAAACCTCGCTTTATGGAAGCCATTCAGAAATGGCCCCTTGCCCTCATGCCCATAGCGTAATTATATTTTAATACCTATATAGACTCTATGGTAAACGAACGCTGTGCCATCAGCAGCAAAGATTCTCGGCTCGGGTGAAGAACTCATAGAACCTGAGTCGCGCTCTTCCGAGGAAACTTCAATTCAATCATATGCTTATCGGTGGGGAATAGCACAGGTCATGTTCTTCCGTATGAAGATTGGAGACCTCCTCAATTTTGCTATGCCCGATCCTAGCTGGATGTATCTGTGTCAAGTTAATGTTACCATTAACTGTCCGGTAAGTAAGTAGGTTTGACGCTTCCGGTGCAGATTCATACGGACGGACGGGGGTCCCATAGGTCACAGCGAGGGGTCAAAGTGATGGTCAGCACAAGTTCGCGCCGTACACTGCAGGGCAGTCGGGGGGGGGGGGCAAGCTAAAGAAACTTGAAATTTGAACTGTCGCAGGAAGCAATTTTGAACAAATTTCTTCAAAATTTGAAGAGGGGAATAAAGGCTCCTCGGGGGTGGGGCACGTGCCCACTGCCCCTCTCAGAAGTCATCACTAGAGAGATTAATTATTGATATCCATACTGCATGGGACCATTGGGATTGGTTATAAGCCATTTTTACGAGGCAACAACGTTGCCAGAACGCACGCTTCGCCACTCGCCGGTGCGGTGATAGATAAAGCTGCCGTTTTAAGTAGAATTAACCGCATTTTTCAATTCACCGATGATTGCATCGGTTGAGAAGAGATTACACAGCTCAATTCAATGTATGAATGAAATGCACGAAAATGCTCTGATATGTAGTCTTTTCTCAATCAATCGGAACTCCATTAATTAATTAAAATATCCGCAAGTTTTTTAAAGGCATCACCAACTCCACCGGTTGAGAAAAGATTCCAGATGCGAACATTTATGTGCGTCTTACACTGAACTGAACTGAACTGTGTAATCTTTTCTCAACCGGAGGAACCATCGGTGAATAGAAAAATGTCATTGAAAAAAAAACGGCAGCTCCGGTCTGGATAGATCTCAACTTTGAGCGATTGAAACGCGGTGAAATTCCCGGCTTCCCACGATGTTTATGCTTTGACACAGAACTCTCTAAATCTAACTCTCCCATTCAACGAGCGTAACAATGAGTTTGGGATGATCCGAGCATTTCACGAAGCGGTTAAATCCCCCCCCCTCTCTCTCTCTCTCTCTCTCTCTCTCTCTCTCTCTCTCTCTCTCTCTCTCTCTCTCTCTCTCTCTCTCTCTCTCTCTCTCTCTCTCTTTCAACACTGATTGTGAGCACGAACCAGGTATTATTTATTTTTGTTAGATCCCCCCCCTCCCGTCACACCTTTCCCATGCTTAACGGCACTCCTTGTCGTTCAGACGAGTTTGTGTTGATACTTCAATAATCCTATATCGACCAACGTTTCTTAAAACTCTGCCGACAATTTGAGCCTTATTACGTCTTGTCAAATTCAGTGGCAAAGCGTGCTATCTAGCAACGTAGTATTTCGTCCATTTGAACCCATGCAAAAGGTCGAATTCGATGGTCATCGCCGATCCCGAGAAAGTTCGACATTTTACGAGGGTTTAAATGAACCGCAAATGCAACGTTCCAAATTGCACGCTTCGCCATACTGGTTTTTGAAAATACATGGGTCATTCCATCCCTCCCATTTCTGCCCCACCCGCGGAACATTTGAAAACTACATTTTTTTCAGATAAAAATTTGGAATTCTAAACTTATTAGTGATAAGATAGGTAAAGAGAGTTTGACTTCTTACCCTGCCTATCCCTGAAAAATGATTACAATCAAGTTTCAGACTCAAACATGCTGTTTTAAAACGTTCCGGGTGGGACAGTTGTGGTGAAATGATCGATGATACATCACACACAAATTTTATGTTCCATGGAACCATCGCGTATATATGCAAACATCAACAGAACTTACACAAACTTTTGAAGCTTTCGCTCAGATGCGTACATTTCTTGTATTATTTTGTAATCTTTGGTATAAGCCAGAAAAAAACAAGACAGCAAATGCAGTATATACAAATATTTCATGTACTTAGACGGAAATTCCATAATTTTGTTGTTACGATGTTGTTTACATACACACGGTGGTTCCGTCAATGCAGTTTAACGAGCCGGAGTCGGTGCAAATAGTGTCTAGTGTAAAGCGAGTTGTTCAAAATTGAAGTGATTTCAGAGCAGCCGTTTTGCGTATAATCAATGGAATTTTTCAATTCACCGATGATTCCACCGGTTGAGAAATGATTGCACAGTTCTGTTCAGTGTATGACTGTAATGCACAAAAATACTCACATTTGTAATCTTTTCTCAACCGGAGAAGTCGTCGATGACTTTAAAAAAACTTGCGGATATTTTAATTAATTAACGGCGTTTCCACAGATTGAGAAAAGGTTACAGATCAGAGTATTTTTGTGCAGTGCAGCCATACACTGAACTGAACTGTGTAATCTTTTCTCAACCGGTAGACTCATCAGTGAATTGAAAAATACCATTGATTATATACGCAAAACGGCAGCTCTGAGTGATTTCCTGAGTTGATGAGTGGCTTTTGAACGTTTTTAATGTGCGCATCGTTATTTTTGCCGAATTTTACAAAAAAATCAAGGTTTCAGGTTGTTGTAGCAAAAATACGCAACAGACACACTGCGCCATGAAGTCACACCCTTTTAAAGGTTTTTTTTTTTTTTTTTTTTTTTTTTTCAGGTTGTTATTATACTATATAACCTTCTCCTTCAACCCCTTTGCAGGAATTGGACGAATGAGCCCTGACTGCAGTTGGATAGGTCATTTGCGATCAAATCGTTGAACTTTCGTCTCTAATCCCTCGGAACGACTTACAGCGTCTTCAAAAGTAGATTCCGGAACTGCGCCGTCATCGGAAGGAAGTTGGAATACGAAGTTCGACGGTCCGCGGAATAATTCACCGGCCAAACTATGAGCGGGGGGAGGGAGGGGGCTTTTCGACGTTCGCTCGTATACGACCTTAAAGACTAAAAACTTAGCACAGGGGATGGAGAAGGAGAGAACCCAAGTCCAATGTTGCCAGTTGTATGAGCCAAATTGCATAAAATTGACAAACTATAGCAACTTGTTCGAGTAAACTGCGTTATACACGGAAAAAAAGAATACATTTTCCGCATAAGCGCATTTTTGAACGGAAATGTAGGGTATTAAATCAAACAATTTTACTAATGCAAACTTTTTGCGATTATGCATTCTACTTCCTCAAAAATGCATAATTATGGCTGGTTCCTTGACTAAAACTGCCAAAATCAATAAGATATAACAGATTAAACGTTGCATTTGTAGGTTAGAATCGCTCGAAATCCCGACAATTCCAAAACAACAACAATAAAATTTGGGTGATTCCAACC
Source organism: Trialeurodes vaporariorum (assembly GCA_011764245.1). Taxonomy (NCBI): domain Eukaryota; kingdom Metazoa; phylum Arthropoda; class Insecta; order Hemiptera; family Aleyrodidae; genus Trialeurodes; species Trialeurodes vaporariorum. The sequence goes on along the minus strand of VMOF01000111.1, from coordinate 17,439,755 downwards.
TCCAAATGCATCCTTTATTCTGTAATATATTGTTGATTTCGGCAGTTTTAGCCGTGGAACCAGGCGTATTTAAGCATTTTCTAGGACATAGAATTAATAATCGCAAAAGGGTAGCATTGATTGTTTGATGTTTGGTTTAATACCCTAAACTTCCGTTCAAAAATGCGCTTATAAATGCATTGACTCAGAGTTGATTTGCAACAGTGGCGTAGCGTGCAACTTGACAACGTTGCTGTTCGCCTATTCAAACCCATGAAAAAGATCGAACTATTGGGTGATCGGTGAACACCTTCTCATTCGACCTTTTCCATGGGTTTAAATGGATGCAAAACAATGTTGCCAAATTGCACGCTACGCCACTGATTTGGAACCATCAGAGGTTCTCGGACGGCAATCGATACGATATATCGCTCAACTAAAACTGTCTATAATGCTGCAGCAAAAGTTTGCAACAGAGACCCATTGATACCTGTAACCATGGCAACCTTGCCTCGACCCCACGCTCTTCTATTCATCGGAGACGTTTCAACTTCAGTTCACGTATGATCCCGACCGATGGGTGTCTCAAATACGAATTAGTCACTTTTCGAGAGTTTCGTCAACGGAATGGATAAATAAATAACCGGGGCTGCTTCCAGGGAACCGGAAACTCTTTTATGTAACGGAAACTCTCCTTCTCTGCGAACTCCTTCTCGTGCTTTGCAAACTTCTCGGAAACATTTCGTTCGACAGTGTATGTGTATTCCATGCATCCATAGTATATACCTAGAGAGTTTGTGCCTTATCTCCATCGTCGAACATGTTGCAAAGACAACAACTTACAAACAGCACATAGAAAAGGAGGGACGACAAAGATTACGCAAGTCTCGAAACTCGAACAAGCAAAGTTGAGTAAGTTGAGGATGAGGATCAGAAAGGAAAAGTCCAACTTATGAACTTACGAGACGGAGGAGTTCGAGCCATAATTGAACTTGTTCAGACTCGCAACGCGACGTAAAAAGTAATTATATTACGCCCTTAGAAATGCCGGTTTGATAGACGTTTAGTTAAGTGGAGTATAATAAAAACACAATAATATTAGATCTACGGTTACAAAGTCACGAAAAATTATTTTTTATCTAGCGATCACAGATCACAACACAGAAAAATTTGCCTGTTAATTCAACCAGACGTCTGTTTAATGCTTAATTAACCGGAATTCCATATGTTGTTTCAACAAGAATTACTGCAGTTATTTCAACAGGAATACCCGTTACTAGATCGGAATTCATATGTTGAAGTAACAGGGATTTCTGTTGAAATGACAAGAATTTCTTGTTAAAATAACAGGAATTCCAGTTAATAAGAATTAACAAGACGTCCAGTTACGGCGACAGGGAATTTTTCTCAGTGAACCGGGTAGCGGTATTTTGAAGCTCTCGTGTAACGCTGAACGCGGACATTTTTTCGCACCTTTCAGAGTGCTAACGGATTTTCTTTCTTTTTTTTTTTTTTTATTTATGAAACGGGTATCAAACGATACCTTATGATGGCGTAGTATTGTGGTGAAATTGTTGGTACTTGAGTTTCCGCATGGTTCCCGAGAATTTGCTCCCTCCACCAAAAATCTCCCAAAAAATTAAATTTCTCGTATTATGTCTTGGATGCACTCGCAAAAATTGTCTTGAAAATTTATTCTGAGAAATGATGATGATTTATTTTGAGAGAATTCTTTTTTTAATCCAAGGTGTATATGTCTGTGTTGAAGAAACTGATGCACAGTGATATATTGACTCAGGGGAAATTCCTTTAACGCAAGGAAAATGTCTGCTGCTACAAGTAAAAGATTACTTGTTGTGACTGCAGTGATTTACCTTCATGCAACAGAACTTTACTTCGCGCAAGTAGGAAAACTTTCACAAGTAAACGTGTTTCCTTATTTGTAAAGAGGTGATTTCTCTCAGTGCAGGCCAGGGGTACGCATACATTTCATTTAAGTCACAAATTGCTTCTAAGTAAAATCGACCTAAAATTGACCTAAAGGTCAATTTTACGACTCCGTGATAACTTAAAAAAAGGCAAAACTTAACGTCGCGTCGTTTCTTTTTCTTGCTTTTTCGAAACGTACAGAGTCTACACAATGAGTGCGAAACTCTCATAGCGAATGAATTTTGAACTGGAACTTTTCATAATTACCTAAACACTGTATGAGAAATTCGTGAAATTTCACACTTTCGTTAATCTTGTTGTTAGATGAGTTTTGAGATAAAATTGGCTGAATTTTTCGAACAAAACCGATTATTGACAAAAAATGTTTCCATGCACGGCGTTAATGATATACTTTTATCATATGATTCATAAGTGAAGCAAATGGGAGGGGGGGGGGGAGAGAAAAGACTTGATAATTGCGTAAATACGATCATAAAGATTACTGGGAGCTGTTGGCGGTTTGTCCGATGTTGCCGTTTTGCGTTTATTTTTAATGCCATTCAATAATTCACCGATGATTCCACCGGTTGAGGAAAGATTACACAATTCCATTTCGTGTAAGTTTGTAATGCTCGAAAATACTCGCATTTGTGATCTTTCTCAACCGGTGGAGTCGTCGATGGACTTTAAAAAAAACTTGCAACGGCGCGCGGCGCGGCGTTTCCACCGATTGAGAAAAAATTGCAGATCAGAGTATTTTCGTGCATCACAGTCATACAACTGAACTGTGTAATCTTTTCTCAACCGATGAAATCATCGGTGAATTGAAAAATGCCATTAATTATACCCAAAACGGCAGCTCTGATTACAAGCCATCGGTGATTCTACCGTTTTAAGAAAATAAGATTACACAAATCAGTTGAGAAAATGAACTATATGTATATCAGTGGCTTATAGAAATACTTCCATCAGTGATCTTTGCTTCAACCGGTTGAAAACACCGATGTATTGTAGAATGCCATTAAATAAACGCAAATCGGCAGCACTGTGATAAATTGGGCGCAAATATGCGAGAGCACATTTTTATCAGTCAGTTATCGATTACGTATTCGTTGAAAATGACGCTACATTGTTGGTTCATTAAAAATCAAAATGCGGAAAGTCTAAGAGGCTTCCTTGTTCGTGGGTAAATTATTAAAAAAGGGTATGTGAGAAAAAAAAAAAATATTCGATCACGATAACATTTTGTCAAGAGAAACTTCCAATTAATACTGAAGGTTTCAAAATCCTGTAATTCACTCACATTCCATTGCATACTTCTTAAATCTTAACTCGAAGAATTTAAGAGATTTCAATTAGAATCATTAAGATACGAAAGTTCTGATCCTTTGGCACTTGGTAGCGTTTCGATTGGACTTATTAGTCGGGATTCCCAGCTGAGTAATTTCCCGATTGGGAATATTTTCAGTTTTATTTTTTTTTTAATTTTCCTCTCTATAACAGTTGAATTATTTTTCTTTGATCTTTTCCTCACAAATTTTTAAAATAAAGGAAAAGAACTATCCGTTAAAATAGAGGGTAAATATCGATTTGCTTACCCTTAAAAATCGATGTCCTGAGAAGAAATGGAAATGTTTAAAGAATTTGAATTACAGAATAAGCCCAAGTTTTTGAAAATTGGTTCGGTAGTTTCTTAAAAAATGTACTTTTTGTGTGAAAAAACACAAACTCGGGGAAAACACGATGTAAAAATTCTGGAAAAAAATACTTTGAATGCTTAATGCCCTCAACACTTTTTTTCTTCATTTTTTTAACAAAATTACTATTACAGAGTAGACTACTCAGTAGAAAAAAATTAACTTGGTATTAAATTAAAGCTGATGATAGATGGAACAAAGTTAGCTGAAAAAACGAATTTTTGAAAATTTTCACTAAAACCCTTCTCCGATTCCCCTCATGATCACTAACTGAAACTAAACAATGGACGCGAGAAACAATACATAATAAACTATAGTAGGGAATACCCTACGATCACTTTCTCACACCTTTCCGCTCTGGCGGAGACCCCCAGACCCCTCTTAAAAATACTAGGGGAGACCCCAAAACCCCTTTAATAATCCGGGGTCTTATGGGTTATTTTGTTTCTTTTATCCAAATCCAAAGATCCATACTTATTAGAAATATTATAATTTTTCCTCTTTTTTGACTCATTTTCCCAATGATTTTAATAGAAACCATTTCCATCCAAAACTAATCTAAAAATTAAAATTTCAAAAAAAAACAAAAAAAAAAAAAAAATCCTTCTGGGAAATGTTTAAAGCAACTTCTCTACAAAATTTGAATGCATACGGATCAATGGTTCAAAAGTTATGCTGTATTACACGTTTCGGGCCACTGACAGACAGACAGACGCTACAGAAATTTTAGCCATTTATCCCTCACTATAGACATTTGATAGGTCTACTTACTGGACAGTGGACACTGCCCATTAAGGAAACACTTACGCACAATTGGAGTCTTCAAAGAGAACCCAGTGTGCAGATTATGTGAAATGGAGGAAGAAACCTCATTACACATTATCTACTTTTGTGAAAGGCTCGCTTTCAGACGCTTCAACATCTTTGGCGCAACAGAGCTGGACACAGAAGTGCTGTAGGAGAATTTTGGGGAAAAGGCCTTAGATCTGACTGAGGGCTTAAAACTCTTTGAGATCTCATAATCTGAAGGGACACAATATATCAGAAATGGTCGCAGAGTCTTTTTGGGCGTTAAACGAACACCCTCAGAAGTAGTAAAAAAAAAAAATCCCTCACTATACCACATACGCGGTTATAACAAATATTGAAAAGTAGTCATGGATGGATGCTCTTTAGGATAGTATCAGGCATGATGAGAGCCAATTTGCAGTATTGACTTAGATGCAGCGGACCAAGCATCGAAACAAAATACCTTGAAAACCTCTGCGCCTTTGCAATACTTCCTCAATTTTCTAACTTCGTTAGTGAGAAAGTAAAAAGTCTTTGAAACCAAGTTAATGCTGGACTATACAGTATTCAAGACAGTGAAGAGACGGTTAATGCTGGACTATACAGTATACAAGACAGTGAAATTTAAGAGACGGTGCAATGCGGTGGTCACTGGTAAATGAAACACGATACGGTAAATGAGGAGAACGACGAGTCATTCTACGTTTTGGAACTTTTTTTTTTTTTTTTTTTTTTTTTTTTTTTTTTTTTTTTTTTTTGCGGTGGCGTGATGACATTGGTCGGGGGGGGGGGGAGGGGGGCTTGGCCCTCCTTCGTTCCCCTTGAATGATTTCCATGCGCGTAATCGGAGTGTGCTTAATCGGTAAACAAATCGTGTGTGACAAGTAAGTCGACTTCTTCTATTTAGTGCTTCGAGTGTCCTGCTCATCGCCTTCTGTTTAAGCCCCCCCCCCCCCCCGTTCGGCCACACCACGCCGCTTAGCATACAGATGAGTGTTCCACTGCATCAGGACAAAAGATGAAATGAACCGTACAACGGCGGTTGACAATATTCGGTCATAGCCACTCATAGGGGAGGAAAATGAACTAGCTGCACGAATCGGACGTTATACTTAAGCTAAGCAGAAGCTCATCTCTTTTGAAACCTAAACACTGACCTTTTCAGCATACTATGCCAATGGGGCTCATGGAAACTTTCGCTACGAGCAAATTAATGGTTAAATCTGATGTAAAAACCAGCGAAAATAATGAAAATCATTTTAAAAATGTCTAAAATTCAGCAATAAACTCAGAAAACAGCTGTAACGGCAAGATCAAAATGGCGGAGCAACGCAGGTATCATGGGATATTCCTATCTAATTTGCCACTTTCTCTACGGAAACAAGGAGAAATAATATGTCTTAAATGAGAAATTAATCTGTAATGATACCTAGGTGTGTACACACAAGTGGTAGCTAGGGAATTACTGTTTATTCGTACCTCCTCTAAATACATACAAACTAATGAAAAAGAATCGAACTTCAGAATAATCTTTATTTCTGCAGCACAAGTTCAAATATGAGAGGGGGAGAGGGGAGGCAATATAATCTGTCATTTCTACTCAAAGGCGGATCCAGCAATCCGTCAACTGTGTGTCATTCCCATTTGAATGCACGAGAAACAATCGATTAATGGGCTATGGCTCCCTCATGGATCGACTGTTTCTCATACATTCAAATGGGATAAATTCATGGTTGCCAAATTGCTGGCCATAATGTTCCTACTACCATGCTCGGAATAATTGCGCAGATCTGACAACAAGGGAGAGGAAATCCGAAATAGAATTGGCAACCTCGCGATTTTTTCGGTCCGTAGCCGATGCTGCGAGAGACGAGACTGACTTGTGAGGGATGCGCGCGCACCGCAAGCAGGAGCACCGATGGAATCAACCACCTGCTCAGGTATCTCTTCTGGACCATGAAACTACACATCACTGATCAGACGTCTGGACCCGAACGAGGATGATACAGGGGTGAGGATTCCGGAGGGTGGCTCAAACCGGGGCCTCTAAATTAAATTCTGACCGGATTCTATCACCGATTCTGACTATTTTTCTTTTTTTTTTTAATTATATACGTGCCCACTGTCCTACCTCGACTGTTCTTGGTTGAGGCTCGTCTCCCCCCTCCATCTCTCTTTCGAGCCCTTATCTTGTTCATCGATTACTAAACTTTTGAGTCTACGAGACGCCCGAGTCCAGTAGCGTATCCAGGAACGTACCCCCCCCCCTCTCTCTCCCTCTCTCTCTCCCCCCCTCTCTCTCTCCCTCCCCCCCCCTCTCTCTCTCTCTCTCTCTCTCTCTCTCTCTCTCTCTCTCTCTCTCTCTCTCTCTCTCTCTCTCTCTCTCTCTCTCTCTCTCGCGCGCTCTGCCTATGATAGTAAAATGTGTCAGAAAGGGATGGAAAGAGGGGCTATCACGTGACTTTAGACCCTACAATGTACATCCAACCTTTTCTAGCCAATGGATTTAAATGGACTAAGAGAAAGAGAGAGAGAGAAACAAGTTCCTAAACGCGCCACCGACTGCCGAATCGACCCGACACACAGAGGGTCGAAATGTGGCATATTCCAGGACATTATTCTATGAACAAAAATCAAGATTACATGAACGATGAATGGCAAAATATAGGTGAAAAAAAAAAAAAAAAAAAAAAAAAAAAAAAGTTTAATTATTGATATTAAAGTTTAAAAGTAAAACTTCGACGTTTAGAGGGTATGTTTGTGCCACCATACCGTTTTATGAATGACACATTGCAAGCTAAAAATAATTTATCTTTAAGAAATGGAGCGTCAAATGCCGGATCATCATCTTATGCAAGAATATTTCTACATAGTACCTCGTCCATAACTTTGAGAAGAAGGTAAGAAAAAGAAACGGAAAATCAAAAATGAATTCTCGTACATTGAAATGCGATAATTATTCCAATCTTTGGCTCTCTCAGCATTGTTTTCAAAGTAACAGAATAGATGTTTTGCGGAGACAATCTTGAGATGATGTCTAGGACCTGATACTATGTTTTCTCAAAGATAAAGACACAGTGGCGCCTCGTGCTACTTGGCAACCATGCCTTTTCTCCATTTGAAACCAGGCAAAAGAATCGATTTATTTTACGATAATTTTAATAATCGATTATTTTACTTAGGTTTAAATGGAGAAAATCCGTTGTCGTCACAGTGCACGAGCCGCCACTGCAAGAGACACCAATTGAACGGTAGCGCTCTGGCAACCATGTCTTTTCTCCATTAGAAAGTATGCAAAAGAATCGATTCCTCAGGGATTCAGTGAATCCCCTGAATATCGATTATTTTACGTAGGTTTAAATGGAGAGAATCCGTTGTCGCCACAGTGCACGAGCCGCCACTGCAAAGACGCCAATGGAACGGTAGCGCTCTTGGGGCGGAACTAGATACTAAACGTAGAAGATTCGTCTGATGTGAGTCAGATAGCATGTCTTATGAAAAGACGTCTCTGGAACGAAAGTTCAAAAAACTTTCATAGTCCGAAAAATTCCTAACCTTGGATCCATTCACTATTAAAAATAACGGAGTGAGAAGAAAAAAGTTCGGAGTTTTATAATCAGTGAAATGAGTTACAATCCGTGAAAGGTTGTTGTTTGTCTCAAAAAGACAAGAAAAATTCCGAGAGGGCTGAAACCTATCCCGAAAGCGAGTGAAAGTCACCTCCAGAGGCCCGATAAAAACATCGTTCCGCGCGAGGTTGATTCTCACTCGCTGTATCAGAGTTGAGCCAGCTCGAAAGAAACTTCGAATCGTCCGTACGCGGACGCAGGGCGTCTCTGAGACACCAAAATACTGTTTCTCATCCCTCGAAAGTATCGAAAGTCTGGGTCCGGACGGGGTGAAGTTCCATCCACGTCCAAGTCAGAAGTCTTCTCATCTCCTCTCACCCACCCCGCTACTGACCATTAGGAATCAGTCTTGAGTTTTTTCTGCCGAGGAGAGGTCGCGTTTTTCGTTGGTTGTGTTTATTTGCGTACGTTTCATTTTCCTCGTTATTCTAAGTTCCCCAGTGTTATGTGTGATTATAATTAGATAGTTTATTCAACATGAAGTGAATGACGACTCGCTGATTCGCATAGTTATAATGTCTGAGGTAGTTTTTGGGCGAGAAATTTGTTTCAACTTTTGATTTTGAAGATTAATGACACTCTGAATAGAGTTTTCATTTCCTTGAAATCAAGTTCTATATTTCATCGTGGGAACAACGTGAGAATAAACTTGATAGCTCGCATGAAAGGTAGTAGATTGTTATCAGCATACACTTTTTTTTAGAAATTTACTTGTTTATTTACTATGTGTTTGTACGTCCATGACAAATTTAAATATTTTATGTAACGTTTCTTTGCATTTTCTCTGACATTTCTTGCATTTACAGGTATTTCCTATTTCTTTTGCGTTCTTCTTTCCCGATCCCAAAGAACTTCACTCAAATCGAATGCGTTTAACTGCATATGCTTACCGATTCAACTTATAAGTAATGTTTGTAGCCACAACCAGTGTCAGTTGGTTGTGAGTACTAATTTGGTGGTTATGGTGGGGACTTTAGATGCTATCGAAAAATTATTAAATAACTCTTTTAGTCAGTCGAACCCACTTTTATTTTCAGCGCACGCACGAGACCAATTAAAATTATCGAAATTTATCGTTCAAGGTGTTTTTTAGCGCGATTTTGTACCGTTGAATCATATGATGACTATCATCATCAAGCGATTAATTATTGGCGATAGAATGTGGATGTGTTTATCATAAGTGGCGGTAGCTACACTGTTCTTCAAATTCTGCTGTCTTAAGTTTTATTGCAGTCCAAATAATGACACCGTTGGGTCCCCTCGCAATCGCGGAAATCTAAGAACTTTATCGTGATGTGTTTTGTTTGACGTGAGTGTGACTCCTGATTCACATTTCAAGCGGCAATGCTTGAGGTATAAGACTCATTCCTGAAGGGAGCTGCAACGCCTTGCATTTTGACTTCCATTGGGAGTGAAAAGCAATCCTCTTTTTTAAACCCATAAGGGACGATTTTCACCCCGTCAGGGAGTGAGAGCTCTCACCCCGATAGGGAGTGAAAAGCAATCCTCTTTTTTAAACCCATGAGGGACGACTTTCACCCCGTCATGGAGTGAGAGCTCTCACCCCGATAGGGAGTGACACTCAATCCGCCGAATCTCACTCCTTTCATTCCCACTCCGTCAATTCTAACTCCGCTTATTCTCACTCCTTGAATTCTCACTCGGAGTGAATACTTCGATTATAACGGCGGACGAAGCATGCCTCTCGATCCGTTTTTTTTAACAGTGTTGAGCGGACGCCAAGCTTACGATAAAGGGCAAGCGTCCAGAAGATTAAACTTTGTGCTTCCAGCTCAATCTTTCACTCGGAACAAAACAGAATTGAAATGAATATAATTTCAGTTATACAGTATAAACTGGCGGCATCAAAAGTCTTTTAGCTTGCTAAGATCTCAACTTTCAAACTTTCCCAGCATTTCTGCCGGATTCTAAGCTTTCGGAGAAGGGGGGAGCAGTCCGGGCAAAGTGGGGAAAATAAAAAGGGACGTACGGTGTATGAATTTCCGCTGCATACAGTTGCAAATAATATGCAACGTCATTACACGTTGATGTGATTCTTCAGCGTTTAGTGCCAATTTCTGCCACCAGAGCCTACTTTTCGATTAATGTCAAATTACAGGCCAAAAGTAATTTAAATTTAAGAGAACGGAGGGTCGCAGTTACTAGATAAGCAGCTGAAGAACGTCTCGGCAATGTATCTCGTCAATATAACTTCAAAAATAAGGCTGAAAGAACCAAAAAATGAAGTATCGCATTTCGATACAAAAATCGATTTGCGATATTACATTATTTTGGTACTTTCAACCTTGTTTTCGAAGTTATTGACGAGATATTTTGCAGAGACGTTCTTCAGACGATTATCTAGTAACTGACACTCCGTTTTCTTAAATTTAAATTACTTTCGGCCTGAAATTTAACATTAATCGAACGATCGCGCTCTGGTAGGAGAAATCGGCATTAAACGCTGAAGAATCACCTTAACCGTAGAGTTTTAAGGCAAATTATTTTTTAAAAAAGCACATGATGAGGCCCATCAAACATGTTGGAAATGGTAAAAAAAAAAATATCATTTAAGACATGTTATTTGCTTGTAATTGAAATACTTTCGACCCAATTTTAGGAAAACGCGTCAAAAGGACCGGCAAATGACGTCACCGCATGCCCGACCGGCATGCAAGAAAGGATGTTGCAGGCTGCAGCATCAGCAGTCATGGCATTATTCGGAACCAAAAAAAAAAAAAAAAAATAGACGATTTCACACGGCACTTCGGTCCCTTCTTTTGACCTCAATTAGACACCTATTCTCAGAGATTCAGGGTCGAGGAGAAAGGGGAAGGAGACTCCAGTGATGTTCAGTGTATTCTCACAAATCTTCCCTGTTGTCGTGCCCATTAAGATATAAAATATGTGATACAGTGAAATCCCATCGGCGGATCCAGGAATCTATCCTTCTCTCTCTTCTCTCATAAGAACAAGTGTGTTAGAAAAGGACAGATTAGGGGCAGTCACGTGACTTTTGCCCCCCTCTTCTATCCTTCTCTAACACATGTATTCAAATGGCCAGAGAGAGAGAAAGAGAGAGAGAGGGAGAGAGAGAGAGAGAAAGAGAGAGGGAGAAAGAGAGAGAGAGAGACAGAGAGAGAGAGAGAGAGAGAGACAGAGAGAGAGAGAGAGAGAGAGAGAGAGAGAGAGGGAGAGAGAGAAGGACGATTTCCTGGATCCGCCAAAGTGATATCCTGCGCTAATACTATAATACAAAACAGCGACACTTGAATAAACAGAGAGAGAGGAGTAGCTTCTCGCATCAGCAACGGAGGATGGGATGGAAGCTGTGTTCTCTTGATTCTCAGAATTTTTGCCACCGGACTTCAAAAACGAGGGCCGAGGGGCCTCGGCTCTGGTCCGCGCGGGCCTCTTTTTTGGTGGGCCTTAGGTGGTCCGGGATCCGGCCGCTAGTTCGCTGCCTGAGCACTGCTGTCTGAGATCAAAAATCAGGGCTAAAAATCAGTGAAAAAATCAGTGGCGGCTCGTGAAATGCGATATATCGATGTCCACTCCATTTAAAACTATAGAAAAGTATCGATTTCTCGAGGGTTCAATTGCACCCCCTGACGATCGATACTTTTCTACAGTTTTAAATGGAGTGGACATCGATAAATCGCATTTCACGAGCCGCCACTGGAAAAAATTCATGAATAATCATCGATTTCGACCTTCTAAGCTTAATTTGAAACTTTCGTGTGACAGTTCGAAGTTTAAATTACTTGTTTTTAGTGTTACCTGTGGTTAAAATTGGTCTTGAAAGATTATTATTAATTACAAGTGATATAAATAAATGAATATCTTACTTTCTGATTTTTTTTGTTAACTTTTTTTTCGATTTCAGACCATAAAGCTGAGGAGCAGTGGCGGCTCGAGCTATTTCGCAACACTGTCTTCGCTCCATTTGAAACTATGTTTAACAATCGATTACTGGTGAAGCAGTGCTTCACTTTCGAATCGATTGTTTAGCATACGATCAAATGGAAGGGTAACATTGTTGCCGAATTGCACGAGCTGCGGAGGGCAGAGCTACTTCAAAGGGCATTCTACAATTTTCAATAGTAAACCGACTGATAAGACTGTAAACATTCAATTCTCAAGAAACGTAAACACTACACAACGCCCCTAGCAGATTCGTGTAAACACCTGTATAAATCTACCCTGTTCCCAGTCCTCCAGTCTTCAGATGCGCTAATTTCTAGGGAAAGCGTGAAACGCAACGCAACTTTATGGTCACCTTGCGACACTATCGCCGATCGAGTAATAACCTTGAGGATGAAAGGGAGAGCAACCCTTAAAAACCACCGCCGTGGTTTGCCTTCATATGTACTTCCCGGAAACCCCTGATGCGTATGGAGTTGGAACCGGGCGGGAGGGCCCGATCGGACCCTACCCCCGAGTCATCCTACACTAATTAGCCGGTGAGCAAATACAAATGCTCGGCAAACTTCGGATATACTCGACAGAAACCGTAAAAAAAAAAAAAGGTGAGAGTACACCGATACTGAATAGGGGGTTAGAGACGTAGGGGGTGGAATAAGGGTGAGAAGAAGGAAAGAAAGGAAGAAAAAAACCATGCAAACGTAAACAAAACCTGACGAACAACAGGAGAAAACACTTCTTTCGTCAAGGGATGTCCCCCCTCCCACGCACCCCTCTCCTGGCACCGTGAACAGTGAGCACGCTTTGTTATTTCAGCGTCAAAATTCGCCTTCAACATAATTGGATTTCGAAAAAAAAGGGAAAAAAATAAATTAGTTCGTAACACTTTGTTCGAGCTGTTGTTCTCTTTGATACACCTTCAACTCTTCAATACAAGCGCTTCGGATACAGAACGGAAACATCGACGGATCCAGGAATTAATCCTTCTCTCTCTTTTCTCATTAGAACGCGTGTGTTAGAAAAGGACAGATTAGGGGCAGTCACGTGATTTTTGCCTTTTCGTCTATCCTTTCCTAACGCATGCGTTCTAATGGGGAATAGAGAGAGGGAGAAATACAGTTCTCGGATCCGCCAGTGAACGGAAAAGGGCTATCAGCGGATACAGAGCAGACGCTCTGAACAGTTTTCTAACTGTCTTGACCTCCCAACAATATCCATCCATTTGCCCGCTATCACTATGGCCCGGATAATTGCTTGGATTATAGTATTCTTACATTTCATTCAATTGCTAACAATGACTGAGTTGCAAACTTCTAGCTGCAGCAATAGAGCATAAATTGAGGCAATTACCAGGAAAATGTCCATAGAACAACCGCGGGTATGCTGTTTCTGAAAAATCAGCATAGTGATTTAAAGGAGAATTTTGTTTGAAGACCGTACCGTTTACTTGATGGGTCCTTCTTCCGGAAACGGCCTAGTGTCTTAGATAGAATGATGCAAAAATAACAAAGCGCGCATTTAAAATTGCGCTCGAGAATTCCCTTGGAACCCAAAGCTGCCGTTTTGCGCGTAATTAATGACATTTTTCAATTCACCGATGATTCCACCGCTTGCGAAAAGATTACACACATCAGTTCAGTGTAAGACTGTAATGCATTCTAATACTCGAATTTGTTATCTTTTCTCAACCGGTGGAGTCATCGATGACTTTAAAAAACTTGCGTGTATTTTAAAATTTTAACGGCGATTGCACCGATTGAGAAAAGATTAAAAACCAGAAATTTTTCGTGCAATGCATAGTCATGCACTGAACTGAGTTGTGTAATCTTTTCTCAACCGGTGGAATCATCGGTGATTTGTAAAATGCCATTAATCATACACAAAACGGCAGCTCTTTTAGAATCTGAATCTGACTTCATTGCATTCTGTCCACTTTGACTCATGCAAAAAGGTCGAATCCAAAAATACTCACACTTCACCACACAATGGGGCAGTTGCAAGGATCTGAAATTTTGTGTTTTTTATGAAGAAAATGGAAATACTTGATGAGCTGAGAACAAAGATGCCTTCGGTTTCTAATTAAGTCCCATTTTTCCGGAGATGAGATTTTGGCCCAAAATACATTGTTTTAAATGGGAATTCCGCGTAGTGACGTCACTACACACACGAATTTTTGTAACTTTACACGTGTGTAGCTCCAAAACCAAGACACTTAGGAAAAAACCAAAGGCACCATTGTTCTCAGCTAATCAAGTACTATCATTTTCTGTATAAAAAACACAGCATTTCAGACCCTTGGAACTGCCCCCATTAATATTTTGGTCTTTTCCTTCATTTTAAAGGAGTAAGGATGCAGCGTTGCCAAATTCCCGTTCAAACCGGCAACACTGGGCGTCTCAAACTCATACATCCCAGTGACTTCCATCGCTGGGCGCGGAATTCCCACGAGAGAAAGAGTTAGAAGGACAAGACCAAAAGAGGGAGACAGAGACCATATCCATAATCCATGAGCCATAAGCCCATGCGAGCGGCCGACGTGTACATATGTTGAAGTAGTACACCAATTATCATTTTTTTACTATTACACAGCCGGGGCACCGCGTGCACTGTGCACAGTTCAATTCAAATCATCCACTACAAGCAGGGCTGCCGTTTTGCGTATAATCAATGCTATTTTTCTATTCACCGATGATTCCACCGGTTGAGAAAAGATTACACAGTTCAGTTCAGTGCATGACTGTAATGCACGAAAATACTCTGATCTGTAATCTTCCCTTAATCGGTGGAGACTCCGTTGATTAATTAAAATATCCGCAAGTTTTTTAAAGTCATCGACGACGTCTCCGGTTGGGAAAAGATTACAAATGCGAGTATTTTAGTTTATTACAGTCGTGCACTGAACTGAACTGTGTAATCTTTTCTCAACCGGTGAAATCATCGATGAATTGAAAAATAGCATTGATTATACGCAAAACGGCAGCCGTGACTACAAGTCCCACAATCACACCACACAACACCACACCACGCCACCATTCAACGCAAAACTGCGTGTGCAACTCTGCTCGGATTCTCCACCGTGGCGTGGACCGGACTATGGAGGACCATTCCGTCCGACCGATCGGGCGCATTGGATCACGAGTCCTGAGTCCTGCCTGCATCCCGCGCGTCCCGCAAAAAAGGTCCGCAGTGGACCCGCGACCCGCGCCTCGTATGACCGCGCATGCGCACCGCGACAATTTGGCACAACCGCGACACTGCACCGTCAACGCTGCTCGCATGCCACGCGGTGTTGCCAGGAATTTGTCTCTCTTGGAGTCCCTGTACGTAGATCAACGAGGTATAGCAATGGAAAGGAGCGGCGATAACAGTGGCGTAGCGTGCAAATTGGCAACGCTGTACTGTGTCCATTTAAATCCATATTAAAGGTCGAATGCAAAGGTGTTCACCGCGGAACACCCAATAGTTCGATCTTTTTCATGGGTTCAAATGGAAGAACTGCAGCGTTGCCAAATTGCATGCTACGCCTCTGAGCGATAATACATGTAATGAGTCGCCTATCCCAAAGGAAGGCAGCATAGGCATAGGATTGAAATCTGGAAAAGTTTAGCCTGAAATCACCTTTTAACTATTTACATACAGGAACTCTAGGCACCTCCATCGATTTTCATGGGAGTGGCACCACACTTAAAAAAAAATATTACCAGAAGCATGACAATATGTGCAAACCTATGAAAGGGATATACAATTACCAGAATTCTAGTGTTTGTACCAATGTACCATAGGTTTTGAAAGTGTTTTTTTTTTTTTTTTTTTTTTTTTTTTTTTTAAAGGAAATTCTAGTTCTATGACCATATTCTTTAGTATTAACACCAGAATTTTCTGATCTAAGTACTAGACTTTCTGTTGTTCACATATCGTTGCGTGCTTCTGGTAATGTGACTAGAATCTGGTATTATGAGATCATCACTTTTTTGTCGCAGTGTAATTTTGGGACAGAGTCCAAAGATATAGGGACTGAAGTCGCTTGACAGCAATGACAGTCCCTCTCTCCATCATTTTCTAACACATGAGATCAAATGGATAAAGAGAGAGAGAGAGAGAGAGAGAGAGAGAGAGAGAGAGGGAGAGGGAGAGGGAGAGAGAGAGGGGGGGGAGAGACGAATTCCTGGCCTCCCTTGTTTCTACGAGTTAACTTGGAAGTACTTATGTTCGACGCAATTCTCACTTGGAATAAACAACGGTGATGAATTCTTCAAGGAGCAATAAACTGCGATAATTATAGCTTGGAATAAAGATAATTGCACGATGCAGTCTCTCTCTCTCTTGAGTTTGAGACCTGCGAGACGTCTGTCCAGGAAGGAGCTTCCAACGCATCACAAGTGAGGTGAGGCGTAAGGCGTAAGGATACCGCGTGCATACCACTCTAATAACTGACTGACTGACTGACTAACTGGCGTTAAAGACATGACCTGTGCGTGCCATGTTAGTATTATCTGCTCTAGGTTCTGGCTCAAAAGTATTTTGAAAACTCTGTGAGAAACGCTTCAATAGCCTCAAGTTTCATTATCGTAACGTGCCAATGGCAAAAATGGTCCATAACCAATTCCCTACATACAGATTATGGATATGAATGGATCCATATGAATATATATGGATATCGTATGGGTATTGGGTATACGTGTTGCTGTTGATATCCTTATAGATCCATACATGTCCAAACTCTGTACTGTACATGGAATTGGTTATGTATGAATATATATGGATATCGTGTGGGTATTGGGTATACGTGTTGCTGTTGATATCCTTATAGATCCATACATATCCAAACTCTATACTGTACATGGAATTGGTTATGTATGAATATATATGGATATCGTGTGGGTATTGGGTATACGTGTTGCTGTTGATATCCTTATAGATCCATACATATCCAAACTCTGTACTGTACATGGAATTGGTTATGTATGAATATATATGGATATCGTGTGGGTATTGGGTATACGTGTTGCTGTTGATATCCTTATAGATCCATACATGTCCAAACTCTGTACTGTACATGGAATTGGTTATGTATGAATATATATGGATATCGTGTGGGTATTGGGTATACGTGTTGCTGTTGATATCCTTATAGATCCATACATGTCCAAACTCTGTACTGTACATGGAATTGGTTATGTATGAATATATATGGATATCGTGTGGGTATTGGGTATACGTGTTGCTGTTGATATCCTTATAGATCCATACATATCCAAACTCTGTACTGTACATGGAATTGGTTATGTATGAATATATATGGATATCGTGTGGGTATTGGGTATACGTGTTGCTGTTGATATCCTTATAGATCCATACATGTCCAAACTCTGTACTGTACATGGAATTGGTTATGTATGAATATATATGGATATCGTGTGGGTATTGGGTATACGTGTTGCTGTTGATATCCTTATAGATCCATACATATCCAAACTCTGTACTGTACTAGCGGGGACAAAGATATCTGGCCAGAATATGCAACACGCAACACACCTAATACACGTGTTGAATGGGATGCTGTGTATTGCTTATTGCATACCCTGGCTAGGTATCTTTGTCTCCGCTAGTACATGGAATTGGTTATGTATGAATATATATGGATATCGTGTGGGTATTGGGTATACGTGTTGCTGTTGATATCCTTATAGATCCATACATGTCCAAACTCTGTACTGTACATGGAATTGGTTATGTATGAATATATATGGATATCGTGTGGGTATTGGGTATACGTGTTGCTGTTGATATCCTTATAGATCCATACATATCCAAACTCTGTACTGTACATGGAATTGGTTATGGACCTTACATGGGCGGAGCCAGCAATTTGGCAACTGTGGATTCTTCCCATTTGAATGTAAGAGAAACAGCGATTAGAAATTGGGTCATGGCCCCCTCAAGAATCGATTTTTTCTCATACATTCAAATGGGAAGAATCCACAGTTGCCAAATTGCTGGATCCGCCCATGGGACCTTATGGACCTGTATGGACCATTTTTACCAAGCGCACAATGTGTGTGTTGCAAAATTTTGCTGCAGGAGTATATGAAGGGTCAAGATCTCTGTAAAATGACACACGGAAAAAAAGATTAGTGAAAATAACCATACGGATACCTGATTTTGGCACCTGCTAGATGTTATGGTAAACTTGACCAGAAGTATGGTACATTTACCGATACTTTGAGTACATTCGACATACAATCAGGTAACATCACCTAGTACCTAGTCAAAACATAGTATACTTCTGGTGAACATTACCATAACATCTAGCAGGCGCCAAAATCAGGTATCCGTATGGTTATTTTCACCGTAGTTTTTTTCCGTGCATGCATGAAAACATTGGAAAGTCTCAAATTCCACTCACGAACTCAATAAATGCGTTTAACAAAATTCAAATACGGCGATTGAATGAGTAGGTCATGGATGGAGCCAGCAATTTGGCAACTGTGGATTCTTCCCATTTGAATGTATGAAAAACAATCGCTTAGAAATTGGGTCATGGCCCCCTTAAGAATCGATTGTTTCTCATACATTCAAATGGGAAGAATCCACAGTTGCCAAATTGCTTGCTCCGCCCATGGAGCAGGTTCCATAATAGAGGAGTCCCATCTAACAGTTTCCTCTAAATGACGAATCTATTTTCTTATCATAAAAAGTTGCAAATAGATGGGACTCCCCCTTTACACTCGGTCATTCAACCGCCATCTTTGAATTTTGCTCGAGTGAGCGAGAAAGAACATTTTTTTAGACCCAATTTTGATCGTGATGTTATCACTAAACAGGTCTATATTGTCCTGCTTTACTTTAAATGAACAATTGTTTTTGAATCTCCCGCCAAATTTGGCAACATTGTCGGTATGTGAGGCGGCACAAACGATTTGGTTTAGAGTCAAATGACCACTGCCATGCCATTCCGCCAGCCCCTCACTCTAAACAGTCGCTCTCGCAGGACTCCAGGAGTAGTAAATAACGCGCGTTTCCCTTTTTGAAATGGTTATTTTTTTCATGGACGCGATACCCATTAAATCGCTTCGGAAGCACCACCGCGCCGCGTCCCGGGTCCAGATGAGAATGACAAGATAAGTTCGGTTTTTATGAAAAAAGGAAAAGAGCAGTTATGATATCGTGTCGTTGCTGAAATGGTTTCGTAGAGGCTCAAAGCGGGCAAATGCAAATTGTCAACTGCATTCACTCGAACTCCTGCGTCGATTGTTGTTAAAACCTTGGTACTATGACTTCCAAAAGAAAGTTCTCTGGTTGAAATTTTGACTCTTTTAAATCTATAGCCAACCTTAAAACAATTTTGCGGCTTTCGAGTGTTTAAAGACTATTCAGAATGTCCATTCCAGACAGAGCTGCCGATTTGCGTAGAATTAATGGCATTTTTAAATTCATTGAAGATTCCACCGGTTGAGAAAAGATTACAGAGTTTAGTTCAGCGTATGACTGTAATGCACAAAAATACTGGCGTCTCTTATCTTTTCTCAACCGGTAGAGTCGTCGATAACTTTGAAAACTTGCGGTTATTTAAATTAATTAACGGCGATCGCATCGTTTAAGAAAAGATTACAGATCGGAGTATTTTCGTGCATTACAGTCATATACACTGAATTGAACATGTAATCTTTTCTCAACCGGTGGAATCATCGCTGATTTGAAAAATGCCATTAAATCTACGCAAATCGGCAGCTCTGATTCCAGAGTGCGTCATGAAAAATCGAAACTTCTCTTGGGAACAACAGGGAAATACCAGAATAAAAATGTCGACCAGGCAGTGGCGTAGCGTGCAATTTGGCACCGTTGTATTTGTCTATTTAAACCCGTGTAAAAGGTCGTATCTATGGGTATTAGCTGAACACCCAACAATTCGATATTTTTAATGGGTTTAAATGGAGATAGTACAACGTTGCCAAATTGCACGCTACGCCACTGCGACCAGGGTACTTTCTTTTGAAGGTCATGGTACCTTGCGGTGTATGAGTACAATTTTCAATTCGAATAAAGATTCAAACGGTTATGTGGAGTGTCCCTACGTTTTATTTGTTTTGGGACAGGTTTTTAAATCCGAAGCCAAAATAATTTTCAGAATTTATAAAAGACAGTCGTTTGATAAGAAATCAAACAAAATAGCTATTATTATTCATACACGCATATATTACGGACATTATAGCTAATTTTACTGCGTAAAAAGCAATAAAACCTTTAACCTTTTGTAGGTTGTTTTGGGGGGGGGGGGATAAGTATGTAGATACATTTAAATGCTCATGAAGTGTTTTTTTGCTCTCCGACGAAAAAAAGTTTCTAATGAGTGGTTTGATTCTGAAAGTATATTTTCTGAAAATTACTTACGCAAAGTTCAAAGTTTCTTTACACCCATTTTTTTTTTAAATCTAACCATTTTTCGGGGCTCGGGGCGGGCGCGCGTTACGAATTTTTGAAGCTGCATTGATATGGAACTTTGCTTTTGGATATCTCGAACACGAAAATTGCAATACCCTCTCGTTGGTGCCAAAATGCTTACAATTGTGTCCTTTTTCCAGTGACGTAATAAAAATCAGGGTTCGGTTCGCCATTTGAGGTATTTTTGCTTTAGAGTCTCACCCTGCTGCACTGTATGGTCTTAGATCGTCAAAATGCAGCCAAAAGTCAGAAAGTGAATTTATCATTAATTAATAATATTTATGAAATTTCAAGACCAATTTAAATCACAGAAAACACTTTGGAATGGTAGTTTAAACCCAGAAACGTCACTGAAAAGTTATAATTAGAGCTTGAAAGGTTGAACACTATGGTTTTTCATTACTTTTTTTCACTGATTTTTGATGGCCACTGATATTTTTTTTTTTTTTTTTAATAATACCTCAGAACATAGTAAGCTGGGGGGTCTTATAATATATATTCAGACTCGAAAAAATTGAACCCCTCGATATCATTTTTCGAAACTGGGAACTGTACAGCCGAGTTTGAGTGAAAACTATTTTAATGAACACCCTGTATATGTTACCGTCGCTTACAATTGAGCGCCCTGCGCCACTCTTACGTTTTCGTAATAAGGAGCAACCGTAAAAAATAAAACCGTGCCTCACAGATACGCATCGTACGCTCGTTCAGCTCAGTGCTTTATGGCTATAGATAGGACAGGGTGACATGACGGTCTCGAAAGAATCTGTCAGAAACCGAGATACTTGAAATAGTTCTCAATCTGAAATCGTTCAAGGAATTCAAGAAGAATAGAAAAGTAGGATAGGATAAACTCATCTTATCTTTATATCTCCTTGTACACTATCATCCTTTATTACCTATATTAGCAGTTATAAATTTCTTCCCTCGGTTTCAAGAGAGCGGATACAGGAATTTGTCTGCCTCTTTCTCCTTTCCATTGTAACGCACGCGTTAGACAAGGATAGCAAAGGGGGACATCACGTGACTTTAGCTCCTATCTCCGTTCTTTTCTAACACATGTATTCAAATGGAAGTAGAGAGAGAAAGACAAATTCCTGTATCCGCCCATGCTCGGTTTACGACCTACCTTCTTTTTTTTATCTGCGCCTTTCATATACTTAAGTACGATGCCCGTGCATCAGTTCAATGATTCGAATTATTACTAAAAACTAGAGTGGAGCGCCTGGGGGGGGGGGGGGTTGAAATTTTGAAGGAAAGTGGTTCTATTTAACTGATTGTGAGACGATTAACTGAAGTTACAGAGATTCTTGGCGAGTCTTCGTCTGCTCGGAGATAGCTTTCACCTTAGAGACTTGAATCCAGTGGCGTCGCGTGCAATTTGGCAACAATGTATTCTATCCATATAAACTCATGTAAAATATCGAATTCAGGGGGTGCACAGTGCACGAGGAAAATTCGATATACTTAGTGAGTTTAAGTGGAGCAGTTGCATTGTTGCCAGATAGCACGCGACGCCACTGCTTGAATCGCACGTGCCCCCCCCCCCCCCCCCAAAGCCACAAATGTAGCCTTTTCTCCCAACAGAAAATCTGTCTGCCACTGAAAAAAAAAAACACGAGCCATCTTTTCGAAAATACTTGGTTTACCTAACTCACTAACTGTCAATCTATGATAAAAGTGCTGTTCTTCCATTGATGATCAACTTTTAAATATGCTGGGATGCTTTAGAATAGAATTTGCAGGATAAAAGCTTCTTTGGACACATGAGAGACTAGTTCCAATACAAGAGGGACAATCACCAACAGTTCAGAGAGTATCCTCAATTCCTTCAATTCTAAGAAAGTTATCCAGAAAAATATTCTACGATCAATGTACAACATAAAAACTTGGCTTGACATTCAACACGTAGGTACCAATTAGTCTTGTTTGTATAACCTACTGTTATGAGCCTTACAATATGTTATAAAGCTCCCGCATACTATGTTGGCAGTGCAGTGGTCATCTTGAATTATGGCTGGTGGCTGACAGTTGTCGGTGTTTAAGCGCAGTAGACACATTAGCATCTCCACACGTCAAACTCAATGAGCAGGTTACATCTTACTGCATGTAAACATTGAGAACTGTTAGACGTCAACTAGTTTGAAACAACTTCGACCCCAAAATCAAAACGAATATGCTTAGTGAGCATTGCGTTGCAGATGGGTAAAAGTCTTGTAAACATCCATCAACTACTGTTTTTTTGTTTCCCATTTCGGTGAAAGAGTGCCAGTTCAGCTTGACACAACTCTAAAGATCAAGGTAAGTAATTATACGAGGTAAAGTTGACAATATGACCATCTTGAAAGATTACAATCAGTCATCCACATGTCAAATTCTAGGATAGAGCTCGTTTCACGAGAGATGGCAGATGGCAGCTAGCCCGGCTTCCGGCACTGTAAGTTCATAACATCTCTGCGCATCAAAGCCAGTGTGCAGAAATTCAAACTCACCCACTGTGCAGTATACAACTCAAACTGTCATCTACCAGCTCTCATGAAATTACCTCTATCCTTTGATGATTGATAGAACTCCCTTGTTTTGAGTAACAGCTCTGACAAGTAGCGGTGCCCGCTTGCGAAATGCATCAAAACTCATTATTCAGTGGTTGCGGTTAGCAATGTGCCGAAACTTTGTGTTCAAGTGTATTTTTGAAACTAGTTTTCAAAGTTTCATGTTTAGGTTCTGACCACTGTCAACCTTTGAAAACAAATGTTTGATGTTATTTTGGATACAGATGGCATAAAAGTCATTAGATTAGTTTGAATTCCATTTCCCTGTTGGGGCACAAATGATGGTTTTGATGCCATTGACGACCGGTAAACATCCAAAAATAAGTTACATATGTGCCTTCAAAGATTGCATCTAACTATCATGATCCATCGGAGCATTCACAAAAATACTCTTCTAACCATCCACTCACTGATTTTCAGAGCTAGATACTTAGAATACATGAGCTCCACAAAAAGATGAGCAGAGAGGAGATGACAAGAAATTTACAAAGCACAAGGCTAAATTCTTATACAGATTCAAGATTGATTCAGTTAGCTTCTACGGTACGTTACTACAACTAATTGGCCTGTAGGTTCTCCTACAGAAGATTGGACTAAGTAAACTGATTTTATGAAGCTTCCATGAAAGCACTGCATTCAAACTTGATGCAGCCCATTCACGGAAAACCATCTCTACAGTTGGCCTACGATGCAAACCTACTTCTGTGAAACTTTCAGGGAACTGTGTAAGATCAATCTTTCATCCTATCAACCTATGGCAGCTCCCAAAGATTGCTAAGAATATCTTGAGCCTGGCAGTAGGATTTTATGATCTCTTATCTTCACAGGCCTGGATTAATCCCTCTCGGCGCCTCTTCTGGCTGATTCAAAAGATTATTTCCTCACGTTCTCAACTTCCTTCAATTTTTTCCTCGTTGTAAAATACGGTCGCTTCGATCAGAATGCGCCCTTAAAATTTTGCGCTCTCAGCCAGGGCCTATAGTGGGCCTTATTGGACCAGCCCTGCATCTTCATTCGATAGAAAAAAAAAGCCATGACGCCGTAGCCAGTAATTCGCCTTTCTTTCTCCTTGCCCATTTGATGGCAAATTCCTTGTTAGAAAAGGACAGAAACAGGGGCTGCAGTCAGGAGACGGCCCCTCTCTCCTTACTTTTTGATCAACTGCATGCAAATAGGCAAAGAGAGAGAAATATAGATTCCTGGGAGAGAAAGATAGATTCCTGGGTCCGGCTATAGACAATGTTCTTCCTTTCCTTCTTTGACTTCCATCCAGTGGCGGCTCGTGCAATGTGGCAACAATGGACTCCCTCCATTTAAACCTATGTAAAATAATCGATTCTTTGGTGAGGCGCTGTGCCTCACCTAGAATCGATCTTTTAGCACAGATTTAAATGGCAAAATAGCACTGTTGCCAGATTGCACGAGCCGCTACTGCTTCCATCCTGGACTCGACAATCCTGATAATCTGTCCAATCTCTGCTGGCCTTAACAAGACCTTCAAGGAAATAAAGCTAGAAGTGCTACAACAACCACCCTTGATTCAGCCGGTGGAAAAGAATTTGACCAGTCACGGTGCATGCTGAATGAGATCCTTCGTGAATAGTTGCTAATGACAGCAGTTGTGTGCCATCTGATAAAGGATACTTTACAGGGACAAAGAGAGGATGGAGGAAAGTAAATAAATGTTGAGTTCTTATCAAAATGGGCTGTACCTTATGAAATAAAGAGTCTATCCAACGTATAACAGATGAGTAAATAAATTCCTCCGGTCGACGAAGCACAGATCAACAAAATCAAAAATCCACAAAACACAACACACCGAACGAACGAAAGATCCCTTGGAGACTTTAACACCAGTTGTGTACAAAACCTTCAACGCGCTAAGACACTGTAAAACACTAAAATCATTGAATCAACGTGAAGCGCAACAAAGCTGGAAATAATACCGAATCGGCCAAATAATGCATCAAACACGTAAGGATGAAAATTAATAATAATTCTCCTGTTAAATGGTTCATTGAAGACACAAACTGATAGTTAAATTGACGCGACACGCAACCGGCTCAACGGATTCACTCGAACTGACAAAAAAACAACAACCAAGAACGGACTCACAAACACAGCCACAAGGCAAGCATGAAAAGAAAATACCGAATGGGGTGATCGCGGTAGGGAGTGTAAGGGGGGGACGATTCGTGATGCTGCTTTGAGTCACTGGTGCTGCTCTCTGCAGGAAGGTATTCCAACTTGAGAGCCGAATCGAGAACAAAGCGGGGAACAGCAGCAGATGATAAACCCTCAAGTCTGCTGTCTAGCTGACCTCAGCACTTCCAATGGCGCTGACCCCCGCGCCAGGCGCCCTCCTCCTTCCCCTAATCCCCTCTCACGATCAAATGGACAAGAAATTTGCACACGTGCTAAAGTATAGAAGTAACCTAGATTTCGAAAAAATCTTGCATTTCCCCTGTTTTATTTAAAAGGAGTAGGTCTGTCTTCTGATTAGTGGTCGTTTAAGAAGTATGGTGTCGGTGCAGCGCAGCGTAGAGGTAGTTTCAGAAGTGTAGGCGGATCTAGACCGATAATCTTTGGAATTTGTCAACATTATTTCTGATATTACTCGATGAAAATGAATAAAAATGAAATTGAGTGTTCACTTTTCAATGAGGGAAACTTTAAACGCAAAAGAATAAAGTCAGGAGCAAATTCGGTATTGATTTGAAGGAATGAAAGTTGAAAATTCGACAAAGATTATGGTTTTGGTCCGCCTACACTTCTGAAACTACCTCTACCTATAACACTAGAGGATCCATGAAATTTTCCTCCTCTCTCTCCTCCCATTAGATTGCATGTGTTAGAAAAGGGCAGAAGAGGGGGCGTAAATCAAGAGACTGTCCCTGATATCTCCTTTTCTAACACACGCATTCTAATGAGGAAAGAGAGAGGAGGACAAATCTCGCCTGGATCCACCAGTAGCAATAATCTTTGGCGAATTTTCAATTTTCATTCGTTCAAATGAAAGATAAAACTTGCCTACAAGGAGTACAACTTTGACGTTTGAATTATCAAGCGTCACTCAATGAGTATCCAACGATTAAATTAGTTTTCATTTGTTTTGATTATGAAATGAGAAAAATCACGTTTGCAAATGGGGCTGTGGCTCACTTTTGCCTTAAGCGATTTATTAGTCGATTCTGGTGTAAAAACCTCCAAAAAAATCGACGGCAGCACTAAAAACTTCCGAAATCCACTCCTAAACGCAATAAACCCTTTTATTTGCGCGAGCGTAATGGTGGCGGAGGGCAGTAATAATAAGAGATTCCCATCTAACAATGCTGTAAACTCCATCGAGAAAGGACCATAGGAGACGACTCTCCTTTGAGACCACAGTGTCACCAGGTGTCACGGTACCATTCATCGGATGTGAATCACTACTTAGTCTGGGGACTAATTACTCTGTGAATCATCCTTGTCAGCATAGAGAGAGTGACAAAATTACGATAGAGATCTCTCATAATTACTGCCCTTCGCCACCATAACGCTCGCGCAAATAAAAGCGTTAAGTATGGTTAGGAGTGAATTTCGGAAGTTTTCAGTGCTGCCATATATCGTTTTTTTTTTTTTTTTTTTTTTTTTTTTTTTTTTTTTTTTTTTTTTTTTTTTTTTACATCAGAATCGACTATATTATCGCGCTTATAGCAAAAGTGTGCAACAGCCCCATTCCAAAGACTATCGGTGTAGGTGCAGATGCGCCGTCACTTCTGAAACGACCTCCTCCATCTGCTATTTTAAAAGTTCGTGTATAAGTGGCTGGAACCAATGAACTGTTTTAACGCTGAACTATCGAAATCGATTAGTCAAAACTAGAGCAGCCCATAAGCCCAAGTGGTTTCAAAATGGTTTAACCTCACGATAGTAGATAAGGCAGACAAAAAGATTGAAGTAAAGTGAAATACTGAAAATCTATGGATGCTCACGCCAAGTGCTTGATTTTAGGCTGAGTGCGAATTTTTGTCATTTAAAGTGCGCGCGGACGACGTGAAGCCATCGTAGAGTGCAATCTGGCAACATTGCATTGCGTTCATTTAAACCCTCAAAAAATGTTGAACAATTGGGCGTGCACAGTGCAGTCCCTAAAAGCTATACTTTACTTGGGTTTAAATGGACAAAACGCAGCGTTGCCAGATTGCTTGAGCCGCCGACAAGAGTGCGTGCGGAGCGAATCTATGTTGTTGCGCCTGCCGAAAGTAGTGGATGCAGCAAGCAGTACAAGACAAAATGTAACATGTGTTGCCTATGCGACCCTTTGCTGGCGTGACGACGGTCTTTATATGTATTTTTGACGCTGATAATACACGGAACCCGGAGCTTTCGAGAGAAAGCCTCTGCACCATTTTGCTTTAAGTGTGTGACGTTTTTGCATTTATCTATGCATACCCGACATTGTATCACAAAGCGGCATATCTAGAATCTTAGCGTCGCGTCGTAGAATCTCAGACCCCAGACGAATGCAGTAAGGGCCAGCCGTGCTGCCTATTCCCCGCAGATAAAATCGAGACATCAATGCCAGCTAATGTTAATATACAAAGGGTGGGGGGGGGGGGGGGAGCTGAAAATGCAGTGAGTGGGTAAATACACATACAAATCTCGCGCCCACGCAAAATGTGCATAAAAATGAGGAGATTTTACTTGGAAACTTGCACACCAGCACAGCGTGCGAAATTTTAATGAAAGCTGGTTTCTCGCAACTCGTATAAGATTATTCCGATACTCATATACTTTCCGATTCGATTCTGCGCGCGGCACGAGTTCTGATTCAATTCTTCGCGAATATAAAAAGGAAAGAAAGAAAGAAAAACGCGTCTCTCTTGCATCATAAATGGGAAGAGGTCGAAGAGGAGGAAGGAGGTATCGGTCGTTTACATTAATTTTACGATAGAGAAATTATCTGGACACACATTCGCGTTTGCATAATATCCATTCATAAATACCGCGAGCCGTATTAGGAAGTCGTGAATGCTGTCATTCATCACATTCATGGACGAGGATCCATTGATGAGTGCGGGGTGGTCGCTGGCAAAGACTCCCTCTAGTCTGGCAGAGGTCGTAAGGTCAGAAGGACACGACGCACGTTCTCAAGAACTGAGTTACCAGTTTGAAGCACTATCTTAATGTCGAGCGGTTCAAGATATTTTGGATAGCTTCATTGGAAATGAAATACTCATATTATGGTCTTTTTTCAAGGTTCGCGCGGGCCCATGAAAACCCTAGGCTAATTCTGCGGATGGTAATTTTATCAGGATTATGTAGTTTATTTCTATCCTACGAGCTATAGCGATATAGAGGATTTTTAAATCTAACTTTGCCATTCGATACCTCGAAATTGAAAGCCGATATCAACCTCCGGTTTGCCCCAAATTGCTCAGTTTTTTATGCCTTTTCGATCGATGTATCACTCGATCAGGGGCCGTCCTTCGGAAATTTTGAGATAGCCCCCTGTGGGGGGGGGGGGGAGGGCAAAAACGTTAACCATTGGAAGCTCTAAAACAAAATTTTGGCAAAATTTGTGTCATCGTTGTATTTTTTTCTGTAAGGACTTGCCCTTCAAAGTATTTTGGTTTAATATTTTTTTAAACTCGGACTTTTCAAATAGGAGTAATGATTTTTTTGAAAATGGGTCCAAATCGAACGTTGGCCTTCGATATCTCGAAAACTAAAAACGATATCGACCTTCGGTTTTCGCCAAAATGCTCAATTTTTTACGTCCTCTTCAACAATGTATCACAAGGTAGGGTCATGATTTGAAGACTTTGAGTTAGGGGCCAAAAAACCTCCTAATTGGGGGGGGGGGGGGTTAAAGGAAAATGGACCCTCTCATGGGAAAGTGCATGCCAAAAACCCTTGTTCGGTTTACAGAATTCAAAAATTCCGCACCGTTCTTGAGATACAGAAGGGTGGCCAGGACTTCTGAAATATAAGCTGTAGAATTGATTATGGACCTTATGAATCTGTATTGACCATCAGGGTCGGACTGGCTCTCTAAATGTTGGGCCGCTCGGTCAATTTGGGGGCCCCTCCCTACATTTTGGGGCCCCCCTCAGACCATTTTTTAAAAATTAACTTAAAATGAAGCAGTTTTTACGCTATTTTTCAACTGATAATTTTTTTTTTTTTTTATTTTTTTTTTTTTTACAAGTTTATTAACACGACTATACAACATGAGTACAAAAATTGTTTTTTTCTTATGATAAATAGTATAAAATAATTACAGTATGTTAAATAAAGTTCTCTGATAATTAAAGTTCTCTGTTTCTTATTTTTTAGTTATTACGTAGACTTATTAAAGGATCCAGATCGCAGTGGGCTTCTCTTGGTCCTTTTTAAACCCACCCAAATATCAGCTAGAGCATATGATTGGCTGCGGCTTCTAGTCCAGGATAAAGTAACTTATTATCTGCGGTGGTGGAGCAAGATATTCATTCTTGTGGGGGGGAGGGGGTAAAGTGACGCCATCTGTTTTCACGTGTCTCACTTACCGGGGGGTCTGGGGGGTATGGAATACCCCCCAGGTGTTGACGGGGGGTCCGGACAAATTTTGAAAATTTTACGTCCTAAAAACCCAATTTTAATGAGTTTTTTAGGGTTTCATTTGTGAGAGAACCGAGTAATTATTTATGAGATAGAGATAACATTTTAGCAAGTTTTGATTTTGAAAAGAAGGAAAAGAGGAAAACTTGTTTTTAAAAAATATAAGACATAATGGTAGACTCCTAAGACTCGCCTCTCGCTTGCAATTACACGAACTGTCATTTTTTCGTTTTTCTTGCCAGTATTTATTATTTTCTTCCCAGTTTATTCTTTCGATACTTTTTGGGTGACTAAGGGGCCCCGTTTTGACCGTTCGGGGGCCCCGTTTTTAAACCGTTTGGGGGCCCCATTTTGACCCGACCGGGGGCCCCGTTCTTCACCCGATTGGGGCCCCGTTTTAATGCTTTCGAAGGCTCCTTTTTTAAACGTTCGGGGGCCCCAGATTTTCCAAATGTCGTCTTGGACTAGAGTGGACTTGGCCAGTCTCGATGCATTTTCAATCCTTATATTAAGCAATCTTAATTAGCTAACAATGGTTTTCTTTTAGAGTAATGTATTTACTGTCTTCTTTGATACATTATTCTTTTTTTCATTCCTAAATTTTTCCATTTTATCCATTCGGGGGCCCCATCGAAGGCCCCTGCGGGGCCCCCTTGAGCCTCAAAAAGCGAAACTTTAGGCCGCGATCGCGGCCTAGCGGCCCTGGCCAGTCCGACCCTGTTGACCATGGCCAGAGCGCATTCTTCCCATTTAAACCTATGTAAAATAATCGATCTTCAGGGGATTCACTGACTTCACGCGGTTCGGAAAAGTTTGTGACGTGACGAAATGACAAATTTTTTTCTACATATTGAATGCATAGTACTCGACTAGAGCCAGTGGCAGGGGGTAGCTAATGGGGCTCTTGCAAACTTTTGCTGTGAGCAAATGAATAGTCCAATCTGATGTAAAAACTAGCGAAAATCACGAAAATCACCCTGAGAAGTCTAAAATTCAGGAATAAACTCAAATAACTGCTATAACGGCGAGTTCGTAATGGCGGTCCAAAGCAGGTATCATGGGAGATTCCTGTCTACATATTATGTATCACTTTCTTTACGGAAACACAGAGATATGTCTCAATTTAGATAGTGAATCTCCCATAATACCTGCGTCTCTCCGCCATCCAGCCCGATTCTGAGTGTGAATTTCGTGATTTTTCAGCGTACTCATTGTCATTTTTACAGGTTTTTATGCAAGAATCAACTCTTCAATCCCCCACAGAAAAAGTTTGCAAGAGCCCCATTTCCAGAAGGGGTCCGGTATCGTCATTGATCAAGGGAAGTCTAAAATCCCCGGATTCCCCGCGAGCAGGGGAAAATACAATATTTACTGAAATCGATACTTATGCATAGGTTCAAATGAAAAAAAAAATGTCTTACTACAAGTATCACGAGCTGTCACCGGTATGAAATTACTCGTATACTCGTGTCTGTCTCGGTACCTTTGGCCCCGTCGCCCCGTCAAAACAAATAAGGCATATCCTATACATCCACGGGAGCTATTTGATGATGAGCATTTATTGTATGGCCGTCGGCTATTAGTGGTGATCCTAGAGGGCTTCTTATAGTCGCCGCTCGTTATGACAATGACACCTGCGAGCACGGAGCGGTGCTTACAAACCATAAAAAAGATAGAAAATTACAGGATAAATAAATCTTTAATGGATAAAATGGATAACCAGAACACGGAGAGCGGAGCTTGATTGATCGAAGCATCCATCAGGCCGTTTTCCGGTGTTCAAGGTCGCAGGCAGCGATGTCGGATCGAACCAAGGTTATAGATTAAAGAGGTATGCTCATCTGACTTCGCGCCACGAAGTCAGTAGCGCGCAGTTCAAAATCCAGATCCAAGATGATGTCCGACAAAAGCAGAAAACATTGTATACTCTTGCCAGAAAACATCGGGCTATTTTCTGCTTTTCTGGAGAGGGAAGCCTATTGTTTTCTGGAAAGAGTATACAATGTTTTTTGCTTTTGTCGGCCATTTTGGATCTGGATTTTGAACTGCGCGCTACTGACTTCGTGGCGCGAAGTCAGATGAGCATACTTCTTTAATCTATAACCTTGGGATCGAACAAACATAAATCGACTGCTTTTTTGGTAAAGAGCGCGCAATTTGAATTGAAAACAACATTTAGATGCTATATAGTTTTGCGAAAGTACCGCGCCCCCTGTATGTAGAGAGTTAAGACAAGTGAAACCATGGGCGCCGCCATTGGATGCGATTTTGCTCATTTGTTTACATTCTGAGGGCCGTTATTGAGTTTTCGTCCACTGCAAAGATTACAGTGCCGCTGAGGTCCAAACGATGTAATCTTTTACTGGTTTTGTGGATCGACATCTATTTGCGCTTTGGAAGATTCTTTTGGGATTTATTGACATGCTTGAGGCGTATCATGAGTAGAATTAACAGATTCGTCGAAAATTAACTCTTAATCCGCAAAATACCGTTGGTAAACAACTGCGATTGTAAACAAAAATGCAAAATCGCATCCAATGGCGGCATCCGTAGAGCCTAAAACTCATCGACCAATCAGAAGTTGACTACCCTCTTGTCTTAACTATCTACATATAAGGACTCTAAGTTTTACCAGGGGCGATGTAAGTACTTAAATTGGATTCGAACTAATCTCGTTTTGGTTTTCATTACGATCGATAATGAATTACTGAAACAGTTCTAAACTGATTTAAGGTGTTGGCCAATATCAAAGGAGGGGGGGGGGGGTTAAAAACTCTTTAAAAATCGCGATACTTTACCTAAGGTTCTAAAGGTATGCAATCCGCTAATTTCGGAATTTATTGGAATTTCCGCCAAGCAAGGAAAATATAATAAAAGTAGGCAGACGCTTAGTGGATATAAATAAAACCTTAGCCACTAGATTGCTAAGAAGAATAGCAATATGGCTAGAGCCTCTTGATGGATTTTTTTTTTTTTTTAGGGAGTACCAATACTAGCTCAGCGAGGTTGAAGACATCGAAGATTCAAAGGCCCCACTCATAGGTAGCGATCTAGAATTCATCCCTTTATTGTCTCGATGCAGAAGAGATTATGAATAGCAGTACTTTTCCATATACATAGATAAACTACATCACAGGACAATGTAATCTTTTCTGCACGGATGCAGTAAAC
This sequence comes from Trialeurodes vaporariorum, assembly GCA_011764245.1. Classification (NCBI taxonomy): domain Eukaryota; kingdom Metazoa; phylum Arthropoda; class Insecta; order Hemiptera; family Aleyrodidae; genus Trialeurodes; species Trialeurodes vaporariorum. Next base: position 17,407,058 of record VMOF01000111.1, on the reverse strand, counting down.
CGATGAATTCTAGAACGCTATACCGAAAGAGTCGATGAGGGCGAAAGAGGAGAAGAGGAACGTAAGGGAACGGACTGGAATGCCGACATATCTACAATGAGCTATAACTTTAGAGTGGCAGCGGGCTGGTCCACCTTGTGCCACACAGGGTAGAAGGAATCCCGGGAAAAAGCGGAATTGGTACGGCAGATTCCAAGGTTTGAGGTTAAAGTTTGTAGGTTGTTCCGGCGATGCTAGAGTTTGTTTACGAAACGACCGGAAACAACCTACAAAACTTAACCTCAAAATCGATTTTTACGGCAAGATGGCGGCGCCCTAGGTGACAACAATGAACCAGCGGAGCGTTCCTTGATGTGCCACTCTAAAGTTATAGCTCATTGCATATCTATGCTTGTCCACTATTGAACTTAAACGTCGCCGTCGCACAGTGGAGCGAGTCAATGGGAGAGTCTGGACATGAAGTGGCGACTTGAAATATGCGTTTACTTTTGTTAATTTGCAACAAAGAAGTTTGAAATTAGTTTCCTTGATTTTATCGTAAAATTTACTATAAGAATCACCCCTTACAGTTGGTATTTTGACGGTAAAAACATGTAAATTTCCATTTTTTATTAATACATTCCATGTCAAACCTCTCCCATTGACTCGCTCTACTGTGCGTCCTGCGGGCCGATCATTTACTTTACCGGTAAACCATGGCGCCCGCAGCGGGGGGCAAGGGGGCACCCCCCCCCCCGCCAGAATTCAAAATAGTCTAAATTTCACGATAAAAAATGAAAGGAACAAAAGAAAATTAAATGTCAATCAAGAGAGTAATAGTTGACAAACTGAATTATTAGTTTATTTTTTAATTTTAACTCAGTTTTTGTTCATCAAGTACTCTCGTTGTCTTTCTTTTTTTTAAAAAAAAAAAAAAAAACAAACATCAAATTTCAGACCCTTGTAACTGCTCCAATGACCATGCGGCAAAAACTTCAATTAATTTTGGTTGATTCAAAATTGAATGACCCGAAAATAGATGCGGCAAGAGTGGAAACGCCTGGTCGTAAGGTGTCCGAAAATTGAGATTTGTTGTCATTACTTATTTCCTTCAACAATCCCGTGCTAGCCGCTGGACGAGTGCGCAGTGAAGAGATCAACGATGCGCGTAATAAACTATGGCGATGAAGCGCATCTTACTCAACAATCAACGCCAGTCTAGTTACCTATAAGCTGAAAAAGAGGTAAAGTGGTTTGATGAGTCAATCAAGCGCGCATATGACCAAGAATCAAGACCGGCAAGAGAGAGGGAGAGAGAGAGAGATAGAGAGAGAGATAGAGAGAGAGAGAGAGAGAGAGAGAGAGAGAGAGAGAGAGAGAGAGAGAGAGAGAGAGAGAGAGAGAGAGAGAGAGAGAGAGAGAGAGAGAGAGAGAGAGAGAGAGAGAGAGAGAGAGAGAGAGAGAGAGAGAGAGAGGGAGAGAGAGAGAGAGGGAGAGAGAGAGAGAGAGAGAGAGAGGAGTTCAGCCAAGTATTTCAGAAAAGAGCTCGCAATTTCTATTGTACTAGCAACCGCAAAAGTTTGACAGTCAAGAATACACAAGGGGCGCAGAAGGTTACTTTGATTACACGAGAATTCGCAACTTACTTCGAATTCTCGACTGCAAAAGCTTTTGTGTTTGACAGTACAAACATCCAAGGGTGACTGAGAAAGGGGTGGGGTGTGTCGGAGGCTATATGTTTTCAACTGAGGGTGAGGCGGCTCGTGAGTTGAGCTTGCGATGTATCCATGTCTCGTCCATTTGATCCTATGGAAAAGAATCGATTCTTGAGAGGCTCAATTGAGATTCTGAAAATCGATAGTTTCACAAAGGCTTAAACGAGAGGAAAATGGATAATCCATTGTTCACGATAAACATGTATTCGTGGGTCGAAGATCGTTATTCTTCCTAGCCGAGCGTTAAAGTCTCTTCATGTTGCTCAGCAAAACCGTACATAAAGTTCCGAATATTTCTTCGAAATGCGTTCATAAATTATAAGTAACGCACTATTGCCAATTCGCCCCCCCCCCTCCCAGGTGCGTTTTAATATCTGAACGCCCCGCTTCACCTAGAGGGAGTTGCTTATTTTTTTTAAATTAGAGGAGTTCCAACCTCTTTAAGTATTCTATAAGTATGTATGTGAAGGTGAAACACGGAATCCAAGTTTGGGGGGGGGGGGGGATTGGTTTAACCCGCGCCTCAGACTTCAGAGGGCCAGTAGCCATGGCCTAACCTAGGATGTACTATCGGCGAATTAAAAATTGTCGCGAGATCTTCACGAGCTACGTTTCGCCTTCAAGGTTCCGGTTCGGCCACTATTCATATTCCTCACACCTTGCGGGCGAGGGGCTAATGTGGATGGGGTGGGAGAGCCATTGCAGATTAATCCCACACTCACACGCATATAACTGCGGCTGTGGTCGCTTAGAGATCCTTGATCGAACTTTTGTACAAGATGCACCAGACCACCCGAATAGGGCATTTTTCTCGAAAACTACTGAACAGAATGATTTGGAATAAGAAAGTATGAGGAAGGGAATCGATTCCAAATTTTCCATTTTTAATATTTTCAGAAGCCCCGACAGTCACTTGGGGGTTATTGGGGGGGTGGGGGGGGTGGTCAAACAAATTGTTCAAGTTCAAGACGAAACTTGGCTCGTGAAAAGCTCGCGACAATCTTTAATTCGGCAATCGTACATTCTTGGGGGTTTGATGCATCAATTTTACGTGAATATGCCGAGTAATGGTTTTGAGGACAAGAGTTTCCTCCGTTTTGAACGTGTGATTCTCAATCATTCACTCTTATATTTGTCATATTGATCACCAAAATACGATTTTTTTGCCTGCTTGTTTTTTGGTTCCCGAAAATGGCCTGTTTAGGAGTCAGCCATAATAAACTATGAAAAACAGACGACATTTTTGCCTTAAAAGACCCACAACTTATCCAATTCTCGTGAGATTGACAAATGAAATGACCTAAACTGCACATTTGATTACTTAGGCCATGACTTCGGACCTTTTGACGCACAAGTTAAAAAATTATTTTTCTTCAAATCCCTTGAAATGGGTGTTTCTCCTACCTACAAGAAGCACTTTGAGAGGTGGAACTTCTTGGGTTTCATACTTAACAACATACATACATACGGACAGCGACGATAGCATAAGGTGCTTTGCTACGCGACAGCTCGTAAAAATAAGCCAAAACCCAGTCCCCCTTGGAATATTTTACATTTTTAAACAAGCAGGACCCCCCCCCCCCACCTATGACTTTCCTCCTTGTAAACCCCACTTACTGAACCACAGCGCTTTACAGCTCATCAAGGGGGGTCTCCCCCCCCCCCACACACACACACACACACATGGAGGGTCGCCCTTGAGGATATGATAGGTGAATTTAAGCGTTAGCTTTTCATTGAGGAACGCTTGAAAATCAAAAGTTTAAAGTCGGAGGCAAGTTTTGCTGCCATTTGAAGGAGTGAAAATTGAAAATTTGCCAAAGATTATGGTCTAGGTGCGCCTACACTTCTGAAACAAGCTCTACCTGAAGTGTGATTTTTCCATTGAAATCTCAAGAGACAAATAGACATGGAGCACTAAATGGCAGCAATAGAGGCACGCTAAATTGTCGCGGATTCAACAAAACAACAGTCAACACTCCTCTGATGTCACATAGTGTTGAATGGTGAGCATCCTCTTCTTCACCTCCCAGCCAATCCACCCTATATTGACTGAATTTCACCATTCGTCTCCACGCGACATCAAAGGGAGGGGTGTTGACTGTTGTTTCGTTGAATCAGCAAGAATATAGCGTGCTTCATATCTGTCCTATGAATTTTAGGCTAGTGCACCGTCTCTATTTGTCTCTGAAAATCTCAGACTTGAAATAATAGCAGAGCAAAAGGCGAAAATAAGAGTTTTAGTCTTTTATTAAAAATAAACAATTCAGTAGTTATTGTAGGTACATAAAATTAAGAAATTCAGCTTGGGAATGAGTTCATCAACATTCTTAGACAATTATCAAGGAGAGCAAACAACTTTACAAAAAATGTCTCTTTTTTGTACTCAGCAATGTCATGAAAAAACAAGAAAAAAAAAAGGGGGTCACCTTACTATTTGTGGGGTGTCCGAGAATACTGTCAGGTGTCATGATTTACAGTAAAATTTAACTTAAAGTACGTAGTAAGTTCTTTTTCAAAAGAAGAGATTAATTGAAATAATTTTTTCTTTCCCTATTACTTAGATTATACAAAACTATGATGTAGATAAAATAATTGATGAGGTTGAAAAATAGACATTTACTTCGTCAAAAAGACCGTCAAGTTTCAGACGAAGAGCGTTTGACTTATTTACAAAAATTAAGAAATTGTTCAGTAACGGTTCGTGCAATGTGGCAACAATGGATTCTCTTCATTTAAACCAACGTAAAATAATCAATCTTCAGGGGATTCACTGAATCTCTTCGAAATCAATACTTTTGCATAGGTTCGAATTGCAAAAAACATGGTTGCCAAATAGCACCAGCCGCAAGTGATATTGTTTAAAATTGAGATAGGCCAGTTCCAGTTTCCTTAGAATACCTGTTTAGCGTTCAATACTATTTGCTTCGTTTTCTTTTTTTTAAACATTTCCTTACATATTAATGTATTTTTTATTAATGGTTATGTTAATTACAAATCTTAACATTAGTACAAAAGGACATTGCTACCATGATTCTGAAATGAACATAACTTACTTCTTTATGTATAAAAAATTATGAAAAAGTAAAATAAAAGAAACTGAAATTACTTTCTTTTGCTGTGATTGAAAATAATAAAAAATTCCCATTATGCCAAGCTAACAGTCGCTCTCCTGAAATCCAGACTGTTGGGAAAGCCTAACCTGATCAAACACCAGTGCTGCCAATTTTCGGATAATTATCCCATTGGTCTCATTTAACTTAATGCAAAATTTGGATAAAATCTGCTATAAATGGCAACACTGTCAAACACATAAATTAGTTAGGATTTACAGGGACTTGATTGTACTTATCGATACAATTTTTCATTTTTTTTATTTTTTTTTAATTAGTTTTTAAATTTTCCTACAGAAAGTTAAGATTATTCATAAGTTAAAAACATTTATTTTCTGTAAATTAAGACCATACACTAATAAAGTAATAAATGAAAATACTTAAGTATGACTGGACGCGAAGAGTAGGTTTTGAAAATAAAAACAAATATACATTAAAATTAACAAAAAATCAAGCTATGACCGGTAACAACCTATACTCTTCATTTTTGTTTTTTTTTCAACTTTACTCGTGATTTTGCTTTTCTCAGCAGCAGGCTGATTATGAACAATCGTACCATAACGCTTATCAAGTCGATGATCTAGTGTGTGTTATCTTATGGGTGGTTCCATTACGATAGAAACCCTCTCATCTCTCCGGAAATTAGCCGATGACTCCTGAGCTATCGGAGAATTTCCGTAGAGATGGGAGGGATTTTATCGGAATGAAACCTTTCAGAATGGCACCACCCATAAGATAACATGCACTCGATCATCAGCTCGATAAGCATTACGATACGATTGTTCATAATCAGCTTGCAGACGTAGGATGTTTGTTTATAGAGTATAGATTCTAGTTTGATTCTTTCTAACAGTTTTTGATAATTTTTACATAGATTAACTAAATCTGAATCTCTGATAAAGGGGTGGACAAAGGAATTGAATAGATGACTAGAAAACTTAAATTATAAATTTTTCTGGTCCAAAAAAAAAAAATAAAAAAAAAAAATAAATAAATAAATAAATGAAAAAATAATAGCTGAATAAGTAAAAAATATAAATACATAAATTTAATATGAACGATTGAAAGAAACAAAAAATACACAAATGAAAAAAGCTTTCTTCAGTAAAAAAAAGAAAGAAAAAAAGAAAGAAAAAAATGTTTCACAACTTAAGTAATCCAAAGGCAAATGCTTTTTGATGAAGATAAAAACTTATACTTCTAAAAATGTTTATTTGTAGTTGTAGTTGCCTGCTTATCCATACCTTTCAGTGAGGGAGAAGATGTTCAAATAAAAACAAATGTTCAAAAAAACATTCAAAACTGTTCAAATGACTATTGTTTTGTAGCTGACAAAACACAGAGAAAAAGAATAGTTAAACTGACCGAACCGCTTGTTTCATTTGATCCGTACCTATTTTTGATAAAATAACCGAAGCTTCTGCTTAAAAGAACAAGAGTTTTGTCGCTTCAAACAGATTTCTAGTTAGCTCAACCAGGTCTTCTGGTTAATTTAACAAGAACTGACGTGGATCAAACGGAACGAGCGTTTCAATCAATTTAACTATTTTTTTTTTTGACGGTAAAGATTGTTTGAAACAAATCATGTTGTTTGATGATGTTGAAATGTGTTACTGGTTTTACTCCCTACTTGATTCACAAGTATCCAAAGAAATCAAAAAAAAAAATAGTAAACATCTAAATAAATATGCTGACCATTCTTTGTAATGCCTTGAAAGGGGAAAAGAACCTGCCGATAGCCTATCGGCGATAGGTCACTAGATCAGTAAAGATTGAATTATAATTTGTTCGCTCTAACTTCAGACCTGCAGATTTAGGTAGATTTGCCCTCTGTGGCGACGTAGGAGCGTTCACCCTCGTCAGTTGGCCGAGGGGACAGGGCTGCTGCCCAACTCTCGGGCTATGACAACCTATTGAAGTGTTGTCATTCTCCATTTTCCGAAATTCATTTATTGCCCTCTCAGGTCTAAAGTTAGAACGAACAGACTATAGTGAGCAACTACTCCTGTAATGCAATTGGTTGATAGAATGTTTTGGGTTTTAGCAAATTAGAAAACAATAGAATTACTTTCCTTTCTTTGCAAAGCAGTGGTGTCCGCGCGTAATCTAGCAACACTGCATTCTGTTCATTTAAACTCATAAAAAAGGTCGAACTATGAGATGCATAGTGCACTCCCTCAAAGCAATATTTTGCATGGGTTTTGAATGGACAAAATGCAGCATTGCCAAATGGCGACACTACTGATGCGAAGAAAAAACAAAAATTAATTAGTTATCTATCTAATTCATATTTACATTTGTTAAAAGATTTTCATATGACGATTAGTTTCATCAACTAATTTGAGAAAAGCTATACTAGAATAGAGTTATGACCTTTACAAGATTATTCAGGCACTGACTTCAAAAATACAAAGCGAAATCAAATGTAATTAAAAAGAAAAAAAAATAATAATAATTAATTATAAAATTGACCTAGAGAATTGAAATTAAAATAAAATTATTTACATCTGACTAATTAGACTCATTCTCAAGATGGTTATTTAATCCTAGTTAGTCTTGAAAGAAACACAATTTGTTTAATAATACAACTGAATCCAATATTTTGCATTTCTATTGCGACTATCATCGGCGATGATAGAGGTAAAATTAGGAATTGTTCCTTCTCTCTCTCTAGAAAAATGCATCAAGAACAATTTCGATGAGAGAACTTTCTTTTGCAGATCAAAGTACTTCTTGCACAGAATGATAGAAAAATGCATCAAGAACAATTTCGATGAGAGAACTTTCTTTGCAGATCAAAGTGCTGCTTGCACAGAATGATAGAAAAATGCATCAAAAACAGTTTCAATGAGAGGACTTTTTTGGAGGGGCATAGTATGCTCAAAAGGGCAGAGAAAAAGAAAGAAAAATTCCTGTATAAATTATGAGGTATGCTATTCCAACGGCAATACCTATGCAATTACACCAAACTTTTTTCGTAAGAGCGCACCTGACATTTCAAGGGCCTTTTTTCCAGGAACGGCCTTGATTGCAACAATTTTCATCAAAGGGCGAGAATACTGATGCTAGATTAAAGCAATTGACTTTCCATGCAAAACATTGAGTAAAAAAATAAAGATTAATACATGAAAATAGGTTATTCATATCTTTGACTTTCCAAGATTGCAAATGGACACACGCGACCTTTCTCTTATCTTCCAGTTAGAAATAAAAATTTTGAAAGCATAAAAATTCTTGATTAATTTTCAAGAACCACAACTTTTTCCTTTTTTCATTCGTGCAACAGATTCACACGCTCACAAATAAAGAAAAAGATAAAATAAATTAACTAAGAGCAGGAAATTTAAAATTCCAGGATTCTGATTGGCTTAGATGCTTCTTTTTTAGCGCATGAAACCGACATCTAACTGGTCTATTTTGAATTTCTCATTTCTCACTAAAGCAGTCTATGGTTTAAATTATAAATAGAAATAGAAATACTGTTTTTCTTTTTTTACCCTTACTTCTTAATAAGTACAAGCCAAAGCTACTTTTTTGTAATTTCAAAATAGAGTGTTTCAAATAGTAAGTAAGTTCAAACTTACAACCATTCAAACAATGAATGAACAGTAATGAATTACTTCCTTTTCTTGTGACGGATGCGTGCCGATTTTTAAAATTACAGTGGAACCTCCATTATCCGGACGGGTCTGGAAACATGGCTGGGACATAGCTGCGAGAAAAAGAAACAATATATTTGTCCAAAAAAAGATAGACTCTTTCTTTAAGGGAAATAATTCAGGAATATGTAAGTTCTATAGTAAATAGGTATGTAAAAATATACGCTCTCATTAATACATCCCTTGCTGTGCACATTTTGCTGATTACAAACGCATTTTTCCCGTCACCCAAACAGAAATTTAATTATCCGTATATTTCAGTATTCGGATGGTGTCCGGTTCCAAACCGTCTGGTTAATCAAGGTTCCACTGCAGTTACATTTCAGACAAGATAAAAGAACGCGGTCAAAGGTATCCAGCCTAGCCAAAAAAGAAAAAACAAAACAAAAATTGATGATACATATTTACAAAAATACAAACCATTTTAAATAATTACAAAATGAAGCAAGATCCTTGTTCTCCGAAAAGTACGTTTGTTTCGCCCTTTCATAGTTCAACCATGAAAACTTCGTCGATCAAAATTAAGACTTCAATCAGAGAGAAATTGACACAATATTCTCATTGTCATTGATGAGCAAATTAGTTTTTTTGTGGAAATCTCAACAGTTTAGGCGAATGTTTAAGCTGATGTATTTGCCATCGTGCTGGGTTCAAGACTTAGGTACTTTAAGGTAAACACTCCAGTAGCCGCCACCTCTAAAATTTGCACTAGTACTCAGCACCTATTTTTCACAATGTAAAAAGTATTAGTTTAGAGGCAATTTTGGTGTTTTGCGTATTTTTTTTAATTTTTCACACTTGAGGTCTCAGAAAAAACCACTCAAAACACCGGCATTACCACCAAACTAATACTTTTCACATTGTGGGAAATAGGTGCCGGGTACTGCTCAAAGCAGTTTAGGCAATTTTTTTTTTTTCAGTGTGGAAAAAAAGAATATTGAAATTGAAGGGAAGAAAAGTGAAAATATTGCACGAGTGTTCATCGGATGGATGAAAATCTTAGAACTACAGCCTACTGATTACAGCTCAAACACGATTTCAGGCAAACTTTAATTTTCATTAATGGAGAATGGTTTTCTCACGGAGAAGGAAACATTGTTCACGATGATTGTCAAGATAAATCTTGTCAACTGATTACTGTATTGCGTCAATTAACTTTTACAATTTACAAAAATACACAATATGTACACGCATTTTCAATATCTGATGGCGCTTGCTCCAATATTAATGGTTAGTTAATTTTAAGTTGGTTATTAGCATCTTTATTGCTTCTGATTTAGTTTCAATGACATTACAATTGAAATCTTGCATTGAGGCTTTAAATCTACATTAAATATGTACAAAAAAATTACCAATCATAAATAATAAAAATAGGTTATTCAGCATGATGCACAAATTCTTTGAAACTTTCTTTGAATGAAAATACAAGTAATTTCATCGTCAACCAAAACTGGTTTAAAAAACAGTTAAAGTAATTCAATAAACTTAAAAAATTTGGTTTAAAATTTGTTGCTTTCACTTAGTTTTTAATGACAAAGCATTACTTTCATTTACGTTAGTCTATGTCTTGAGTTTTTGAAGAAATTTTTCAAGTTAAAAGTAACTTTATCAATTCCACTAAAAAAATTAATTTTACAAATAAAACCTATTGTCCAATACATCTCAGATGAAATGAGGCTCATGGTTTTGAAAAAATATAAAATAATGCTGAAAATTTATCATTTAGAAATTTGCAGACTGACACACATTCATGACACTCACTAATTCATACCTGCGATAAAAATAAAAAAAAAGCGTTGATTTAACAATTCTGACCCTTTTCCTGCAGATGACCTTAATTAAAGCACTGGATCAAAAACACAATGAGATATTTTCAGATGGTGTTTGAACATCTGCTTTCATGCGGCAAAAAAAGAAAGAAAAAAATAGAACAATTTCATAATTTTACACATGGCACAGTTAAAATACTAAATAAAAGAAAAAGGAACTTAAATTACTGTTCTTTCACAGAAAGTTCAAGGCAGAATATGTGTGGCACCAAGAATATAAGTTTGAAAAAAAGAAAGAAAAAAATTAATTTATAAAAATAATAACAAGAGATAGAGTATAGCTGCTAAAATCAAAGAGCAATCAAAATTTTAAAGAGAGAGAGAGAGAGAGAGAGAATGAAAAAAAAGGGAGGTCTCATTTAACCCCAGACTTATGACTGTTGAGTAAAACTGGACTGCGAATTAAGGTAACTCTCAATCCCAGTTACTTTAGACAATAATTTCTCCATCTTCAACCATATTTTGGTACAAAGATTAGACAGACTAAATTTGCATTTCAGCAGACAATTTTCATTAAAAACAACTTGATCACTTTTGAGCGATTGGTCTGGAAGAAAGATTAAGATACGAAGCTCAAAACCTTCCGTAGATTTTTCAGGGGATAAGTATCATAACGCAAATAAGGGTATGAAAGAGAAAATCAATCTCTATTACTCATAAAATTGTAAAGTTGAAGACAATAAGTGTAAAGACCTCAACACCGAAATAAATGTTAATCAATCTCTCTCTTCACAAAATTATAGATTGTGTGAGTTATTTAAGAAAACTTTCCAAACAAAGAGAAAAATAAAGATTAAAATTAAAACGAAGGATGATGCGAACATCGAAGAGGGTCCCTTTTTTCAGAACTGGCTGAAAACATGATTCTTTGACGAGGCAAAATCCTCATTTCACGAAGCACAAGTGACATTTTATCTTTATGAAATGATAATAAATAGTAACAATATTTATAAAAAAAAAAAGAAGAAAAAAAAAGGAGTATCCGCAGAATAGAATAACACAATGAGTACGGCAACTGAAAAGAATTTCAAAATTTGAGTCGCCATCTTGATAAATGACTTCAGGTGTTTCTTGAGCGTTTAGTGCCGATTTCTGACACCAGAGCGCTACCGTTCGATTAATGTCAAATTACAGGCCAAAAGAAATTTATATTTAAGAAAACGGAACGTCAGTTACTAGATAATCATCTGATGAACGTCTCTGCAAAATATCTTGTCAATAACTTCAAAAATAAGGCTGAAAGTACCAACAAATGGAATATTGCATTTCGATACAATTATTTTTGAAGTTATTGACGAGATATTTTGCAGAGACATTCTCCAGATGATTATCTAGTAACTGACACTCCGCTTTCTTAAATACAAATTACTTTCGGCCTGTAATTTGACATTAATCGAACGGTAGCGCTCTGGTGGCAGAAATCGGCATTAAACGCTGAAGAATCCTCTTAAACAGTTGCCAGTTTGCAGTAGTAGTAGAGTTCAGGCACCCAAACTATTTGTCCCTCATGCTGGATTTTTACAGCAAACGACTGAACCGATAAATAGTTGCCAGCTTGGGCAGATAAAATCCAAATTCTATTTCTACTAGCTCTAAAGATTTTCCGTTCCGATTGTGTTATTCTTGGTCCGCGGGCTTATTGAGTTATCGGAAGAATATAGACGGCTCTATAATCAAGGATGCGACAAATTTACAAAACGTAGAGAAACAAATCTTGAAATGAGTAAGTAAATAAACCTATAAAACCTTTAAAAAGTCAACAAATTTTAGATGAAGTTAATTTACAACAAATATCACACAGTGCATAAAAAAACAAGTTTACTTGTATGACTTGTTAAATTTTAAAAACTGCTAAATTTCCACTTCCGAGACTGAAACGATCTCAAGAGAAATTTGCTGAGGTATGAAGTGACAAAAGGCACATTTTAGGAACGTTTCACTATAAAGCTTCGTCTCCTGACTGATAAATTCCATTTCGGTTGAGGGGCTGCTTCTCTGGTATGTTTGTTGGCCGATTACGTTTGAAGAAACCACACTGAAGGGAAACAAAAGATAAGTTTAAAATTAGTTTAAGATAAAAATGGGAAACGGAGTGAAAGTGGAATTTAAAATGATGCTCAAGAATGGGACTACAGTGGAACCCGCTAATTCGAATCTGAAGTGAACGAGAAAACCAGGTTTCAAATTAGAGAGGTGGAAAAATAAGGTTTTTCAAATTATAGAGGTTTTAGGGCTCGAATGGAAGGGTAATGACTACTTCTTCATTTCATCAAGATTTTCAAATTAAAGGGGTTCAAATTAGCAGGGTTCCACAGTAATTTCAAACAAATGAAGATACCTTATTCACCTGTCTACGACAAGCAAACTTAAATTTTCCAACGGTAGAAAAAAAGGAAAGCGTGTGACAGTTCACTGTCTTTATATCTATGTAATTCTTTTTTCTATGAGTTACAATCAATAATACACTCTCTTATTAACTCTGATATATTTCTCATTTCTTCCTCTGAACTGGTCATCATAACCAAGATCTATTAATACCAGGTAAGTCCAGTAGCAAGTAGGCGGGGCTAACGCTTTCCGTTTCATCACATCGTCTCCCCGGTCTGCTGGGAATCTAGTCCCCGATCTGTTGGGAATGTAGACCCCGGTCTGCTGAGAATCTAGACCCCAGTCTACTGGGCCTCATCACCCCCGTTGTGCGGTTCACTTGGGTTCACTCGGCGGAATCAACAGCTGTTATGCGGAATACAACATTGAATGAACCGCGTAGCAGGGAAGCATTGGTATGGGACCGCCTGGTTTACGGACATTTCCCCCCCGCAATTTCCCCCCCGGACACTTCCCCCCGGTCATTTCCCCTCGAGGACATTTCCCCCCCGTCAATTTCCCCCCCGGACACTTCCCCCCCGAGGACATTTCACCCCCTCGGATATTCCCCCCCCCCCCGCGTCTGTTCCCCCTAATTTTATTGTTAATTAATTACTTTTAAAAATTATTACTATTAAAATTATTTTATAAAATAATTATTTGAGTTGAATGCAATATTTGGTTTTCTCTTTCAGACTCTGTCGATCTCCAAAAGATTATTTTAGTTTAGTAGATTACACACCCTTGTTGAAATATTTTGATGAAACATACCAATGAAAAAAATCTTTAAAACGAAACAAAAAATAAAACAAAAACAAATAATGCAACTTTTTAAACACGCCATTCAAACCTGTGAAAATTGTGAGGGAAAAACTAATTGATTATTTGATTAGCTATAAATAACCTCGGGGGAAGTAACTGGGGGGGAAATGACCGGGGGGGAAATGTCCTCGGGGGGGAAATGTCTTTGGGGGGGAATTGTCCGGGGGGGATATTGACAGGGGGGAAATGTCCCCGCGGGGAAATGACCGGGGGGAAGTGTCCGGGGGGGAAATTGCGGGGGGGAAATGTCCGGACACCGGACCGCCTACTGAACTGACCAGGTATCAATAGATCTTGATCGTAACTCCAGTAACTACGACTTCACTACAATATGACAACACTGCTCTCCACCTTAGTAACTCTTGGAAAAACTCAGTTGTTTACAATCTGTATTCTCACGCTTATTGGAGACACGTTAAGTCGTCCTTACATTAGAAGGGTGTGTGCCTCTTCTCTAAAATGATTTTTTTAAATAAATAAATAAGAAGTATTAGAAGTAAAATCCAGCCGCCCAACGGTGGTTCATTATGCTGATATTTCACAACAAACGATTGGACTGCATAAAAAAAGAAGGGGAAGGAAAGTCAAACAATAAATAAATGAATACTAAATAACTGAATAAATAAAAAAGAAGTACCTTGTATAAGCAATAGATGAGAAGCATGAGAATTAAGGCTCCCAGAACTGCTGATAGAATGACGACCCACAGAGGAATCATTTCCGGTTGTATTCCAGAGTCTCTCGAGAGAACTTGCGTACGAATTTCATGACTACGAACAAGGGGCACATCAGGTACTCCTATATGGGGTAACTTGGTCACTCGAGCCGCTAACATAGAGCTTAGGTGAACCTCCTTATCATCAGCGATCTGGAATAAGTCATTTTTTAGGCATGAGCACATGATTTTGAATTTAATGTAAGTACATGAAAACTGGAAAGAAACATTACGGTTCAAGTATTGATTGGCTTTTTTTTAAATTCCTTCTGACTTCCCTAATACCCCATTGAGAAGTTGAAAGTAGAGCTGAGATGAAATGCTATAGATACTTTTTTAATGTCTAAAAGTGACTAATGCTATTAAAATTGGTGTAAAACTACATCTTCCTACATGCAAAAAAACTATCAATGGTTTCGAATAGATGATTACTTTTTGCGCTGTAAGGTACATGAATAAATTCAAATTTGCTAATTTCATGGAAAAAGTCAATCTTCACTGAATGGTTTTGATTGCATCATTTTTGACATTGAAAAAATTATTGATGGTTTTTCCCATGATGAACAGCCTCCCTCGTAATTTTTGCTGGTTTTTACGCAAGAAAGAACTATTCAATCGCACACAACAAAAGTTGGCAAGAGCTCTATTAATATTTTTACACAAAAGTTTTTTGAAATTTTTGATCTTCAATCATCCTCACAGATGGGATAGGTACCTAGAGGAAAAACAAAGACTGGTAGAATTTATCATATGCATAGCTGATTTTGGAGTCTGCTATCAAGTATGGTAAATTTTACCATCATAAGTTATATGCAACGTACTTTGTGGTAAATTAAGATAACCTGTTGGTACATTTTACCACAAGATACGTTGCATGTACCATGTGATGGTAAAATTTACCATACTTGATAGCAGACTCCAAAATCAGCTATGCAGATGGTACATTCTACTAGTCTTGTTACTTTCTCGATCTAACTAAGTTAGAAGAGTTGAGAAAGTATTGCGATGGCGCAGAGTTTTTCCAGGTGTTTTGTTTTGATACTTGACCTCTCACGACTAAATCAATCTTATTTTTTACAAAGTAATGGCCTTTCATCATGCCTAATACTATCCAAAAGAACATAATTGCATCATATTTACATATTTTTTAACCCTTTCAAATTTACAGGGTTTTAGGCAAAAGAATTCTGTGCCATCTGTCCGTCTGTCTGTACACGGACAGAACTTTTGAACCATTGATCCATATGCATTCAAATTTTACACAGATGTTGCTTTCTTAGATTCCCCAAAGGTTGTTTTTTTTTTTTTTTTTTTTTTTTATTTGAAATGTCAATTTTTTAGTTATGGAGGAAAAACGGTTTTCATTAAAATTAGAAATGGGTCAAAATGGGGGTCTGGGGGTATCCCCCAGAATTCTAAAGGGGGGTCTAGGGGTCTCCCCCAGAATTCTAGAGGGGGGTTTGGGGGTCTCCCCCAGAAAAAAATGGTGTGAGAAAGTGTTCATAGGGTATTCCCTACAGTTTATATTTTCGTGTAACCTAATTTACAATTGAAATACACGCACCTTCTTGATCGTCGGCATCCAAACTCTGGACCTGAAGGCGACCCATCCTTCCTGATCCTTGGATAAACGTCCGATGGTACACTTGATCTTCAGACACTTTGTTGGACCGCAGTTCAAAGCATCCGCAAGCTCTTCATCGTCTTTCAATGTTATTTCTCGCTTGTATTTGGTGTACAATTTCAATCTGCCCGAGCCGTCCTCGGTTTCTCGATTTTCTTTACTCGAAGACTGATACGAAGATTGATATGAGGACGAGGACGACGCTGAAGATGAATGACTACTCCGCTGTCTTTGCATTTCTTGAACTCTCCTTTCTTCCTCGACTCTCCTTCGTTCGTACGCTTCACTTCTCCTCCTCTCTTCTTGTCTTTGCCGTTCCATTTCTTCAAACCTCCTCCTTTCCGTCTGTTCCGAAACTCGTCTTTCCTCTTCCTGTCTCCTTGTTTCTTCTTCCTGTCTCCTTGTTTCTTCTTCTTGTCTCCTCCTTTCCATTTCTTGTCTTTCGAGTTCTTGTTGCTTTCTTTTTGCCGCTTGGTTTGCTCTGTTCCTTCTTTCCTCGTCCAGTTTCTCTCTCCCTTTTTGGTTGTTGCTCCAAATGTCATCGCCGTTTGTCGAAAATCTGCGAGAACTTTCTGAAGCCGAATGCTCCGATGCTTCTGATACAGCATACCCTTGCTGGGATCTGCTCCTCGAATCAACATTATCTCCTGCGAAGTAATGATTGCCCGTGTTGGAACTAGCGTAATGCTGACCTTGGCTCTTTGCCTGACTATTTGCAAGGTCGATGTCTAAATCGTAATTTCCTGAACCACTCCTCGTGACACTTCCGTAATTACTTTCAACACCAAAATCAACATTCGGATGTCCAGTGTAGACTCTACTTCTGCTACCGTTTTTAATCAAGCCATCGTCGTTTGTTTTCCAATTCGCGTGCTCGACAGTTCTCGGTGGACCGCTATTTGAGTCCCATGTAGTGTTGGCTTGGTAATTTTTCTCTTCGGAATGGAACGTTGAGTGATCTTTTCCACCAGTCGTGACACTGAAGTCAAGGTCACGATTCGCACCAAGATCAGCAGAGCTTCCTCGGTTGAAGTTACTTTCAACGCGTTGTCCGCCGCTTGTGATTCTCCTTGAATCCGCTGCGTTTGCCGTTCTGCCAGAACCGTAAGAGCTCTCATAGTTGGTTGACGAGCTACGATTGACGTAACTTCCACTTGCAGCCGCATTTTCATGAACCGGTGGAGGATTGAAATTGACGTGGGAGAAAGACTCTTGGATCTGATGACCCCCTTCATTTGTTTCAACGTTCAATTGACTTTCGGAGGAGGATTTGCTGGAGCTGGATCCAGACAAACGATTACTTGTTGCGACACTAGTCTCGACTGGAACTCTCACATTTTGGTTGACTCTTTCCGTATTGTGTCTGCTACTTGAGTGTGTAGTTTCCACGCGACCAGCACCACCACCCAGGTTGCTTTGCGAGTTGAATCTACCTCCGGTGCTCTCAGAGTTTTCATAACTTGATTCTTCAAACTTCCGCCTTTCTTCCGATGAATATTTCTTATGTTTGTTCTTCTCATTCTTTTCATTTTTCTCATTTTTATTCTGCCGGTTGCTTTGGTTCCGTGAATTGAAGGTACCGCTAGAGGTTGAGGATGTTGAGGCGGTGGACGATTTATGAAGCGATTCTTCATACTGTAAATTATTCCCTTTGCTGACCGAATGCTGCGCTGCCGCAGAGCTCATCAAACTACTTTGAATGCCTGTCAACTCAAGATAGGATTTTCTTTTCTTGTCTAACACGACTTCTTCTTCATTTACTTTTTCCACGAGTTCGCATTTGACTGGTCCGCTGGTTTCCGGTTGCTCCAACAGGTACAGCAAATGATCACCATCACGAGTGTATGACGGCCACAAGAAAAGAGCTTCTGCTTCCAGAATGTCCGACGGTCCTTTGTTCCGAATGCTGTAGATATGAATTACTTGTGGTCCGATGTCAGCTTCGGTCGTGATATTCTCGAGGTTGTAAATGGTTGAGTTGTAGTGAACATCAGATGGATGAGATGAACTGGAAAAAAAATGAAAGAATTCATAAGATAAAAATTTATGTCTTTTATTTAGAAAAGATGAGTTTAAACAGAATTTTTGAGGAATGACAACTATGCCAAGTGTTCCAGGAAAAGGGACTGTTTGTTGCTTGCAAATGTTGATAAACACTGTGAGCTATCCAGCTCGATAACAAAAAATCGAGTAGTATTTTGGTAAAAGGGCCTAACTCGTTTATGCCTTAAGACAGAAATCATTTAATTGAGATCCTGGCATCATGTACTATCCGAATAAATATAGTTTCTACCATGTTGGGTGAGTAACAATATGATAACCAGTCCGGCAACTATGAGGGTACCGTCCAAAGTGTTTGGTAAAATTGTATATTATGTTTCAAGCAAATTTTTCGTCGATCAGATAACTTTTCTCATAGTTACCACACTACTCAAATATTCCTCGCCCAGCACTAGTTTTTCTTGTGTGATTTCTTTTTTTAATTTAATTTTTTTTTCTTTAAATTATTTAAAAAATTTTCGTATCTTTTCTTGTAGATCAGAGAGGGATTTTTTTTTTTAATTTTTGCGTTTAAACATGGTAAAATGTAGTAATAAAATCAATTCGAGTCAATTTTTTTTTAATCATACCTTTGCCTTCAAAAATACAGATTTTTTATCGTAGAAATTTTAGAAAAATTCACATTTCAGTAAAAGGGCATATAAATTATTCCATAAAACCATCTGTAATTTACAGCCCTAATGAGGTAGACCTCTAAAATTTTGCAAAAATGACATTAGATACTTGTTCTTTAAAAATCTTTTGAGTTTTTTTAAAAATCTTAAATACTTTTGAAAATATAAACCATTAAACTTTCAATTGCGTTTTTCTCAAAACTATAAATTTCTTCATACGCTCTTTACCCGAAATACTACTCACTTAAACATTTTTCAACTGGGATGCTCATTGTTTCAATGTTCAACAATAAAAATTTCAAGATGCTAGTAAGACAGGCAAATCGATTTCTACATTGCCTCATCTCCTTCCATAATAAGGTTTACTTAGGATTTAGTCAGTTTTTTATCTCGTCTAAAAAATTGACACAAACAGAGATGTGCATTTTGCAATACACTGTTTTAGTAACGAGCGGGAAATTTAAAATCCAGGAATCTGATTGGCTTGGATGCTATTTTTAAAGGTGAAGTGAGCATCTGATTGCTCTATTTTGAATCTCCCGCTTCTCACTAAAACAATCTATATCTATCTTTAACCTCTCATACAATGATAGAAAAAATAAACTTACCCTTGTAAAATGAGATCAGACTCAACCCAGATGGGCACACTCAAATGCTCCAAATTATCAGAAATGGATATGTTCTTTTCAGGATTTGTACTGTTGACGGCCATGAAAAATTCATACCGAGGTTTCATTCCTTCCTTATGGAAAGGCTCCAAAATTACTTTGAAATGAACCTGTTAAAATCGATCAAGCACATTAAACACTGATTTAAAGATGTATGGTCTGTTCACTATTTAACTGCAGTGGGTCAAAAAGATTAAAATGCGTAAATGGCAACGTTGAGGTCAGCCCTGAGTTCACCTTTGCCTGCGTATTGTCTCCTGCCTCATTGTTTGACACTTCGTCGGCTCAGAAACTTATTAACTCCTCATTTTGACCGCACACTCGTAAATCATATTTTTGCAGCATACATGAATTTTGAATGACTGACTTTAAATTTAAATTCTGCTTGACGTGCGTAGAAAAATGATAGCAAACAGCGGCTTAGTATGCAATTTTTGAAAGATTTTGGCAGTCCTGATTGAGTGATTTCCAAACGCCGTATTCTTTAAAAAATTACATGTTGATCCGCCATTTGGTGTTTCTATGCACTTCGAGTAGAATTTAAAGTCAGTTATTCAAAATTCTCGAATGCCGCAAAAGTTAAATTTTTGGGATGGTGGTCAAAATGAGGAGTGAAAAAGGGTCCGTGCCGACGTGACGCGACGAAGTGTCAAACAATGAGTAAGGAGACAATGCACTCGGAAAGGTAAACTCGAGGCTGACCTCAATGTTGCCATTCACGCATTTTAATATTTTCGGCCAACTGCAGTCAAATCGAGAACAGAGTATAGTACAGGTTATCTGTTATGAAAGGATTCATGAAATTATCTGTTTCATTCTCTAAGAAAACATTAAACATGAAATTCCTACAATCACATCTCTTAGTACCTGAATGATTCCTTATCCTCTGCTTTAGACATCCACACTTTGTGGTTGCACAAAAAATTACAACTTTAGCCAGAGAGCAATACTTTGTCTGACTCGCTGCATTGAACTTTCAAGAAAAAAAGCTTGTACTGATTTCCAAGTCCAGTCACTATGATTTAAACAGTAATAATCCAATTTGAAACCGATTTGGGTAAAACTTACTTGACCTTAGAATTTTGAAGTTAAAAAAAAAAACAACAAAAAACAAAACAACAAAAAAAAAAACACCCTTTTAAGATGATTCTAGGCAAAACTGTTCTAGATTCCAATCCGATAGATAGCGCCAGTCACTTTTGGGAAAGGTGTTTTTGGCATTTTAAATCAAATCCAAAGAAAAAACGCAGAATCCAATGACGTCAGCACCTGCAAGATTTTTTTATGGATATTTTGAGCCCAAAACGAGCAAAATTGGTTAAGAATTAAAGCTGTAAATAATGGAATTTGTTTTGCAATAAACTTATTGAGTGCAAGTGATAGTATGTCTATCTGCCTCACTCATTGAGGCTTATGGGAATATTTGTACTTCATAATTTCCGGCTTTATTTTTGAGTATTTTAGTTTGGAACTTACAGGATTTCTTTCTGAGATTTGTTTGCAGGTGCTGACATTCCATAAATTTGTTCTTTTGGAGTGAATTCATCAATGGGGCTCTTGCAAACTGTTACTGTGAGCGAATGAATAGTCCAATATGATGTAAAATCCAGCAAAAATCACAAAAATGACACTGAGAAAATCTAAAATTCAGTAATAAACTGACATGACTGCTACAACGGCAAGTTCGTAACGGTGGCTCAAAGCAGGTATCATGGGAGATTCCTGTCTAATTTGCCACTTTCTCTACGGAAACACAGAAATACGTCTCAATTTCGATAGGAATCTCCCATGATACCCACGTCCCTCCACCATTAAGTCCAGTTCTAAGAGTGCATTTCATGATGTTTTCGTTTACTCATCGTCATTTTTATACGTTTTTATGCAAGATTCAACCCTTTAATCCCCTGTAACAAAAGTTTGAAAGAGCCCCATTTCAGCCAAACAATGTTCACTTTATGAGCAGCGCAAGTGGCGCTATCTATTGGATTTAAATCCGGAAAAGCTTCACCAAGAATCACCTTATGACATAAATAGAAACCCCCTGAACAGATATATCTTGTTATGCTTATTGTCAGCTTATGAGTTAAGCGGGAATGATTATTATCGACGGATAAATTGATCAGTTATTAACTTTACACGACAAAGGAGAGTTCTGAACAACACTTACCAATTTCTCTTTCGGAAGTGGATTGCCGATGTCACAGTGAAGAGTGAAATTGTTGACGTACGACGGCGCCGAGCAAAGAACCGGTATCTCCTTTTCAGCATCGTCGATTCTTTCTATGTTTACGTAATTCATGCCGGTAGGAATCACCATGTCGAAAGTGGATTCAAAGGAATCTTCACCTTCATTTTGAACAAGAACATCAACGTAGAGACGCTCCCCAGAACCCAGTAAATAACGTTTCACACTCCTGTAAAAAACAAAATTCGTTAATATTCTTTCTACTTTCTCACTACACTCAAAGATAGAAATAGAGAAAGTATTGCAATGGTGCAGGGATTTTCAAGGTATTTTGTTTCGCTACTTGGCCCAGTATGACTATGTAAATCATGATAATTACAAAATAATCGGCTCTCATCATGCCTAATACTATCCTAAAACCAAATTTTATTTCCGTCTTTTGACATATATTGGACATGAAAAATTTTAGACTTAGTGAGAGTGGCCAAACATTTTCTGGACAAGTATATGATTGGGCCAAATAATTTGGTTTAAAACAAACCATAAAAAAAAAAAAAAAACTTACGGTTGGGCTATCAAGCGCAAATCAGGAATACAGACATTATCTCTGCCACAATTCTTCTGAATACTGACGGAGTCTCGGCGCACAAGAGCAAACTCATCATCCATATCCAAAACCGGTGTTAAAATCCGTGATGATCTTCGAGAGGATGATGCAAAGTGTGTGTAAGCTTCGCGCAAAGTGTAGCGCATTTCAGCTTCGAGCGGTGTCAATTTATCACGTACTGATGACTAAAATGACAAAGAACAAAAATTAATTTATTGAAGACTAAACGACAATTTAATTCATGCACAGTAATTGTTTTTGATGAAGTGATGAGCCAAAAAAGGACAACCAAAGTGGTTTAAATAAGGAACGGTAGTGCAGCGTGAATGCTGCAAAATAAGAGACTGTGACTAACTCTGCTAGTGGCTGAGATAACAACACAAAGCCCAAATCTTTATTAGAAAGTTGTAACCTTAAGGTGATTCTTCAGCGTTTAGTGCCGGTTTCTGCCATTAGAGCGGTACCCTTAGATTAACGTCAAATTACAGGCCGAAAGTAATTTATATTTAAGAAAATAGAGTGTCACTAACTAGATAATCATCTGAAGATTGTCTCTCCAAAATATCTCGTCAATAACTTCAAAAATAAGGCTGAAGGCACCAAAAAATGGAATATTGCAAATCCACCCATTCTTGTATCGAAATGCAATTTTCGGTACTTTCAGCCTTATTTTTGAAGTTATTGACGAGATATTTTGCAGAGACGTTCTTCAGATGATTACCTAATAACTGAACACTCTGTTTGCTTAAATATAAATTACTTTCAGCCTGTAATTTGACATTAATAAAACGGTAGCACTCTGGTGGCAGAAATCGGCACTAAACGCTGAAAAATTACCTTAACGCGTAGAAACTAAATGTTAAGGGTCAGATAAATTTGAAAAGGGTATTGAGAGCATAAAACTGCCTTCAACTTCGAAATGTCAAAATTTGGACTTAATGACGGAATAATAAAAACTGAGCAGCTGTAATAGAATGTTTTAGTGCAGAACAGGAAATTCAAAATTGACCAATCGGATGCTTTTTTAAAGAAAGCATCTAAGCCAATCAGATTTCTGGATTTTAAATTTCCCGCTAGTCACCACTTCAACAGTCTACTAAAAGAAGAAAAAGAATGCAGAAATACAAACCTTGATATAAACACTCATGCTCTTGCAAAACTTGGTGCCTTTCTCTAGCCGTAAGCTCTGATTCATGACATTTTTGCCTTCCTCTGATAAAAAGAACATCCGCGGGCTTTTCGGTTTCTTAGAATCCAAAAGTAATTGAACATCGAAATCTAAATTCTTGTCGACTCCGATCCCTGAGTATTCTAAACAGGTGCTCAACGAGAGGCACGGTACTTTGCTACCATCTCGCAGGGTGCAGTTATGGTCTTCAAGAGCAATTTGTTTCGAGTCG
This sequence comes from Trialeurodes vaporariorum, assembly GCA_011764245.1. Classification (NCBI taxonomy): domain Eukaryota; kingdom Metazoa; phylum Arthropoda; class Insecta; order Hemiptera; family Aleyrodidae; genus Trialeurodes; species Trialeurodes vaporariorum. The sequence continues at coordinate 17,383,700 of VMOF01000111.1, read as the reverse complement.
GAAACAAATTGAAGACTGGAAGTCATTTTGACGACAGGCCGTGCTCTGAAACGAGAAAAAGTCTTGTGAGTTTCAACAATGGGGAGAACGGAGGTGCTTCAAGATAAATCTATTGGTTAAAATAAGCATGCAAGAAAAATAAATAAGGACACAGAAAATTGAAAATTTTCAATATGATTCCATGATTCCAGGGTCGATTAGTCAGAATAGTGGGCACCACATCGCACTGCTCAAGAAGTCAACAGTTTTTGGCTGAAATTTACGAATTTACACTGTAAGCACAAATTTGAGGAATGTCAAGCTGAAACACTCAAAAATAAAGCCGGAAATTAAGAAATACAAAAACTCCCATCCGCCTCAATGAGAGCGAGTGAGGCAGATAGACATATTATCACTCGCACTCACTCTCACTCACACTAAGCTTATTGCGAAATGAATTTCATAATTTACAGCTTTAATTCTCGACCAATTTTGCTCGTTTTGGGCTCAAAAACTGCATGAAAAATTTTGCAGGTGCTGACCAAATTGGGTTTTGCGTTCTTTCTTCGGTTTCAATTTAAAATGCCAAAACCACGGCTTTTCTCAAAGGCGACTGGTGACTATCGGATTGAAATCTGGAAAAGTTACTCCTGGAATCACCGTAATTAAACTAATTAACAATATCTCCTGTAATAGGTTCCTATGTTACAGTTAGTTTAATCATATTCCTTTGGCAGCAAAATAGGTTTTCTTCTTAATTAAACTGTTTTCTTTTTTAAATTTTGAATTAATTATTCTATTTTTTTAAATCGTGCTAATTAATTATTTAATTTAATTAATTTAATAATTTAATTAATTATTTTTCGAATTCTGTAGCTGTCTATCTTTGTTTCCTTAACCTTTGTAACTCGACATTGGGCTTTGTTGTTTGTTTGAAAATGAATAAATAAATAGATAAATAAGTAGTAGTAGTAAAGTCCAGCCGCCCAAACACGGTGGTTCGTTATGCTGATATTTCACAGCAAACTATTGGACTGCATAAATAAAAAAAAAAAGGGGGTAGGAAAGACAATCAAAGTATTCTCAACACAAAGGATAGGAAAGAGGAGAGTAACGGTGACCTGCCAGGGACTCTCAAAATTGGGAAGGAAGAACCTAGAGCACTCAAGGAGGTAAAGTGCTCTAAATATATTTTTTCTCTCTCTCTTTTCTCATAGGATATATTACTCCACTCTCTATTTTTGCTATACATTTGTGTAACTCCAATTTATCAATTATATTTAGAGCATTTTGTAAAAATTAAGAAATCTTCTTTCACCATCTTCAACGTTCTTTCTCCGCATTCTCAACACTGGGAACTTTATTGATATGAGCTACTAACACTTTCAGAGGAAACACATTGACTATCCATTGACTATACATTGACTATTATTGGACATAATTTTTAGGCTGACTTTCTTGGTGGATAAAAGAAAACCCTGGAAATTTCAAAATTTTGACAAATAATTTTTGGACATAGTCTCATATTGAACAAAATATAAAATTGGACTAAAAATATTAGACATAACCTCCGCAAACCAATGGTATGGTGAGTGCAGAGACAAATAGAGACCCAGCACACCTTATGCTTCCCGTGTTAGAAAAGTGAAGCAAGTGTAGTAGGCACAGTTTTGTTCGGGAGTCATTGGCTGCAACGATAAACAGTCGCCTACTGTTGAGTGGTGAGCTCAGAAAAAGGCTGTAATTGGTCTGCAGTCCCGGAAACAGAAACAGGTTTTGCTTGGCGAATGCAAACCATGCACTCATCTGTCAACAGTAGGCGACTGTTGGCTGTTGTTTCGATGAGTTCCGACGAAAATTGAGCCAGAAAAGTGGACACCTGTCGCAAGTTTTGTGCTGGGTCTCTATTTGTCTCTGGATGAGTGCATTAATAACTGAATTTGAATGAAAACATCAATACCTCAAGAAGAATGCTGTGTCTGCTTCATAGGCACCAATTATCAAGTCTGGATATTGATTGTCATCCAAGTCTAGACCACCAGAGAGTGAGAATCCGAAGGTTGTAGCAAGACCAGGTAAAACGTTTTCAGCAAATATGATCTGAGATGCCTTTTCTCGAACACCGCTGCGTGAACCATGGTAGATGTAAACGGCTCCTCTTTCATTTGGACCATCGTAAGGTGCACCGACAGCAAAATCTTTGCAAACAAACATTTACATAAATGAGATAAGTCCCAATACATTAAATTCATTTATTCATTTAAAGAGAGGTACAGCTTGTCCCAGAAAAGATTAGATTTTACACTTCTATGGTTTTCATGAAAACATCAGCTTCTTACTGCTCCTAACCAATAAGGTTGCCCTATCTGAGGAAGGAAGCTGATGTTTTCATTCAAACTTACAGTTGTCTAGTCCAATTATTCTTGGGACAGCCTATAAATAAATAAATAAATAAATAAGTAGTAGTAGTAGTAGTAGTAAAGTCCAGCCGCCCAAACACGTGGCTCGTATAAATAAATAAATAAATAATTGAACCACCTGGAACAACAAACAAATCCTTGAAAAACACTTTTCCTGAATTTTGGTGAGCTCAAAGTTTGCATCTGTTTTTTGCCAAATAACTTCCAACCAAGGTGTCTTGAAATTGAAATTTCTAAATTCAAATAAGACCCAGATTCAATATCACTATTTGATCAATATCGCTATTTTATTAATATCGCAATTTTATTAATATCGCTATTTTATCGCATTTATATTTTTTCATTTTTTTCATAGGATAAAAGACTACGTCTGTGCAGTTTCAGAATAATCGGTGCCTCCAGACAAAAATTGTTGAATTTTTATTTAAAAAAATTGGAGGCTGGTATTAGACTTTCGACTGCTTCTTATTACAAAATAAGGGTGCCTGAAGTAAAATAAAATTATAGTTGGGTATTTCCTTGCAATTGGAGAGGTAAGACAAAAAATCTTGAGCTTGAAATTTCAAAATTTTCTTGAATAACTCTTTTAAAAACAGAAACAAGGATGACATGGAAAGAGGAGAAAAAATACAGGCACACAGAATTTGAAAATATTTTTTAAATGGAGCAAGTAAAAATTTGCAAGTAAAAATTAGGCTTTTTTTATATTTAAAAATAAAATGTGCAAGACTTGTATTTGACGAAAGTTGTAGTCGTTACATTTTGAATTACATACTTGGCTGCAGCTCAATTTGAAAAGAATGGGGCTCTTGCAAACTTTTGCTACAGATTGGTGAGTAAATTCTTGCATAAAAACCTGTAAAAATGACGATGAGTACACTAAAAAATCACAATATTCACTCTCCGAATCAGGCTTAATGGCAGAGCTACACAGGTATCATGCGAGATTCCTATCTAATTTGAGACAAATCTCTGCGTTTCCTTAGAGAAAGTGACAAATTAGACAGGAATCTCCCATAATACCTGCGTAGCTCTGCCTTTAGGATTTTACTGCTACAGCTGATATCTGAGTTTATTACTAATTGTTAGACTTTTTTGCAGTGATTTTCGTGATTTTTGCTGGTTGTTTAAGATCTAACTGTACATTTGCTCATAACAAAAGTTTGAAAGAGCCCCATTATTAAATGAAGCCAAATGATTAGCTTTAGAACATAATTCATAGCATACCTCCAAACCCATCCTTGTTGATGTCTCCGAGTGAAGTTAACGCTAAACCAAACCTAGATTTTGAGTTCTTGCCATCCCTCGTGTGAAGATCTCTGAATTTGTACGTTTCTCTCCCTTGATAAACAACGTAAACACGTCCATTTTCATAGTGACCTTCATTGTTTGTGAGGTCAGTATAGAGAGGGGCACCAATGATCAGATCGTCCAGCTCATCACCATCGACATCAACGACGCAAAGAGAGTAACCAAAGTATGCACCGAGCTGCTCACCGGTGATGTTTTGTAAATTAGTCAGGTTCCAGTTGTACAAAATAATCTACCAAAAAAAAAAGAAGGAAACACAACTTTTAAAAAACGGATGCATAAAGCTAACATAAACTATCAGAGGTAAGATCATCCATATTCTCTCTGAAAGAATTATTCTGAAATTGAGGCCGGAAGTGAAGACTACTTTCAAAAAAAAAAAAAAAAAAAGAATAGGACAAGAAACAGCTGATGCACATAAAATGGGTCTGTTGCAAACTTTTGCTACAGCGCTATAGACTGTTCAATCTCATGTAAAATTGCACGAAAAGTCTATTGGTGGCATCAGAAAGTCATGAAATGCGCTAATAAACTCACAAGAGACGTTTAATCAAATCCAAGATGGCGGTAAAATATCGAGCAACCTGCATGCATGCACCACGAACATCCAAGGATAGCCAACCTCACAATATCGATCACACCCAATCACAACGTAAATAAACACATAACCTCTGAAGCTGTGAGGTTGTCAACGTTGGCAATTCTTGGATGTTAAAGGTGCATGCATACAGATTGCTCAATATTTTACCACCATCTTGGATTTCACTAAATGTCTCTTGTGAGTTTATTATCGCATTTCATGACTTTCTGATGCCACCAATGGACTTTTCGGGCGATTTTACCGACGATGATTCTTTATCGTTGTAGTAAAAGTTTGCAGCAGACCCATTGCAAGAGAAAAAGTTACTCGATTTACTTGCCAAGGTTTCGTCCTATCGTTTTTTATCGTGAAATTTTGTCCGTTCTGAATTTGGGGGGGGGGGGGGGGGCTAGTGCACCCTCTTGCCCTCCGCTGAGGGCGCCCAGGCTTGTGTGTTTCTCTTTGTTTGACATATGTATCATACCATTATCTGAAAGCTAATGAATGAAAATGAAAGAGAAATAAATAACTAAAATGAATACTTACTTTTCCCAATAATCCAGAACCTCTTGGCATGCCAACCGCAACACCAGGTTCACCATCGTCAGAGAAATCTCCAACGGCGACTGAGTACCCCAAATAGGAGTCATCATCGGCCGGTGGTCCTTCACTCGTTGACAAAACGTCCTGCCGATTCAGAAGATTTTGAGAGAAAACTTGACCTAAACACAGATAAAATGAAAAACATAGGTGAAAATGATGGAGCAAATTGAAAGACGAGAGAAGTGAGCAAAAAAAAAAAAAAAAAAACCCGCCAGACTTCATGAACTCACAGAAAATAGTGTTTCATCCGACTGTATGAAATTCTAGTTAAATTCTTTGTGATTCTTTTTAATTAATACCATCAATAAAACTCAGATATTTTCAAAAAGTTGTAATTTAGAGGAAATAAAAGTACTTGGCAGTGGCAGCTCATGCGAAGCAACCAGTGGCGTCGTGTGCGATGTGGCAACACTGCATTCTACCCATTTAAACTCATGGAAAAGGTCGAATTCAGGGGGTGCACAGTGCACAAGGAAAATTCGATATATTTAAGAAGTTTAAATAGAGGAGTCGCATTGTTGCCAGATTGCACACGACGCCACTGGAAGCAACAGCGGATTCTCTCCATTTAAATCTATGTAAAATAGTCAATCTTCAAAGGATTTACTGAGTCCTAGAAAAATTGATACTTTTGCACAGATTCAAATGGCAGAAAAACATGGTTGCCAAGTAGCAAGAGCTGCCATTGATGTAAAAGGTACGGGAAAGGACAAAAAAATAAAAATCTACATTTCTTTACATGTAACACAGGAGGTGTAAAAATATCAAAAAACAGTTTTTGAGAGTCCGCTTAAATTGCTTGTAGTTTGGTTCTTAGAAAATTTAAAGAATGGTGCACCACTAGGCATTAATGGGCTAAAAACTTAAACTCAATTTTTTAAAAAAAAAAAATTAAATAGAAACCGGAACAAAAAAACTTATGTGAAAATAGAGAGTTGATTATGCATGATTTACTGCTCTGTGTAAACTGGAGACAGTTAGAAAACTTGAGAAATGTGTGCTTTGTTATTTTTGACTGATGTTCGGCAAAATTTTAAATCCTCAGACTTCTAAATTTTTATCTCAAAGACGCCATTTTGAATTTCTAGAAATGGCAATAAAACTTCGTACTGGTGGATAATTTTGCTGAGTAATAAAACAAAGGAGGTTTGTAAAAATATATTATTCAATTTCTTCATGCCTCTTGTTAATAAAAATTATTATGAAATTTCAGTCAGATATGGACGAGCATCAAGGGCTCCTTGAGCATTGAACGCTGAGCAACCTTCACCAAATTTTAAAAACTTAGTACAGGAGCTAACTAGATGTTATGGAAACTAACAAGTTGTCAAGAAACAAGACGGACCAGCAGAGATTCAGAGCTAGAGATCAAAATTGAAATTTGCATCTATTCTTGAGAAAACAATGGATAATACTTTCAGACCTGAAATTTAACGTTCAATAATTAATTCAAGACGTTTTTGCGCAAACTGAAATTGCTTTCGATGATTACAGTTTGAGTTATTACATTCAGAGCCCTGAGCCGGAGCAGCTCCAGCGTCAGAGCTCCGACTGCAATAATAATTCAAACTGTAATCATGGAAAGTAATTTCTGTTTGCGCTAAGACAGTTTGAATTTGTTATTGAATGGTGTCAGAACTGAAAGTATTAGCCATTGTCTTCTCTAGGAAAGGTGCTACTTTCAATTTTGACTGAACCTGTGACTCTGAATCCCTGTAGACCAGTTAAAATTGCTAATTACATTGGTAAGAGAAAGTACTCCAGAAACGATTAAAAATTGATTACAAGTTAAAAAATCAAACTACAGAGTTTTGATGAGTACTAAAATTTTACTGACATCCGTTAACTTTTCTTTATATACTCTTTTTTTTGGAAAGAGGTGTTAGATGTGTTACAATAATTTTTGTTTCTTTGCTTATAGGAAGAAAAAAAATGGAAGACCAAAATTTGGTAACTTTACACTTCAAAATTAATTACATGCACCATGAAATGCATCAAATTACAAGTAATTAATTTTACAAAACAGCCATTTTATTAGTTGTGGATGAAACATTTTGTCTCTGAAAGATATCATCATTCAATAACTTGTTTTGGAAATATAACGAGAATTCCACAGACATGATAGAGGATAAATAAATACATTTGATCAATGGGAATGTTTGAGTTAAAAATCTAATAAGAAATAACTGAACTAATAAGGTGAGATATATACAGCATAAAAATTATGTACACATTCTATTTTTCTCCTTTCTTTCATTTAGTTTCCTTAGTTTTTAACAAGTTTCACGCTGGAAATCATTCATAAAAGTGAGCTCAAGGTTGCTCAAACTTTGAAAAATCAGCTGCAGTCTAATTCAAGGGAACAAGAACTGGAAAACAGACAGTGGTATAAACTGCCGTTTATGAGCTCATTTTAAGGATACCTGCGACTTCACTTTTTGAACGATACGTTGAAAGTAAACCCACCATAGAAGTTTTTCTTTAGTTGAAAACCTTGCTGAGAGAAGGGTACAACATTCTGAAGAAACTTTAAATAATGGAGAAAATTGCTTTTGAAAGTTTTAAAGTGGCTTTTCGATACTTCAAAGTAGGAAACAAATAAAACAAAAACTGAGTTATAATTATTTGCTACCTTAAAGTATCAAAAAACCACTTTGAATCTTTCGAACACATTTTTCTCAAAAGTATAAAGTTCCTTGAACACCCTTTTCCCGGAAAGGTCTTTAATTGTTCTTGAATGTCTCAAATTTTTCAAACATTAGGACACAGAATACTGGTGAGTAAATTAGTGACGTTTAAAGTAACAGCAAATCTGTTTAGTAAAGATTCCATAAAAAAATTAAGAACATTTTTTATTTAAAATTATATTATTTGAGTTATAAAATTCACTGTAGTTGAGCTTGGGCCTTCCAGTGGCTACAAGCCAAAAGCCCGTGCAACAGCCTTTGGGCTTTCATGTAAGTCTAGTTTTCTTATGCAGAACTTAATGGAACAAGATGGAACACTACACTTTTTCATAGCAGTTGGCCAGTGTGGTTCGAGCATTCCACTGCATCCCAGTGGAACGCACAAACCACGCTATGCCACTATCTGCAGTTACCAATAGTTCCCCTACATGATCTACAGTCGTTCCTTTTTTACGGAAGTTCTGATGAAAACAAACAAAATCTGGAACAGCCCACTTTTTTACTATCGGAACACACTAACCGAGCGAATAAACGTTTCATCTTGGTCACAGATTGAAAAATTAGACTAAAGTTACGGCAGGCTCCTTTGGGTGCTTAAATCAGACTGTTGCACACTTTGGATACTAGCGATTCATTAGTCGAATTTGGTGTAAAAACCTCCAAAAATAATTATGGCAGCACTAAAAACTTCCAAAATCCACTCCTAAACTCAAAAAACGCTTTTATCTGCGCAAGGTTTATCTTTTGGAGGTTCTTACACCAGAATCGACAATTAAATTGCTTATAGTAATAGTGAGCAACAGCCCCATTTTTATCAAGAAGAGAGAAAGAAAAAAAAAGAAAAATAAAACTGATGAATTTGTCAATTAATTAGTAGATAAAATAGATAACTGCGATGCTTCAAAAATGTAGCTTGATGAGCAGTAGCAGTAAAAAATAAAGAACAAATCTGCCAAGCTTCAGCATTATGTTTTCTCTTTCCACAATCAGTGAAATTTTCAAACAAAAAAATAAAAAACCAGTTCGGAAAACATTAAAACACTCAAACAAGCTGAATTATTCCTTGAAGTGCCAGACTCATTTCAAAGGCTGCCTGCATTTATTTTTAGAGGCAGATTGCGTCAGAACCTTGCATGGCTCATTGGCAAATGATTTCGCAAGCGAGGATATTTTACTATTTTCTGAATCTTCCATCAATGTCACACACTGCCAACTTGTGTTCAATTAATTTGTTGGTAAAAAAAAAAGTCAAAACAAACGCGGTTTCATTTCAGGCCAGCTTGATCTCAGTTTTTTCAAAGAAGCGAATGTAAAAACAACAAAGAAAAACGACGAGAGAGGAAAAAACTGCCTTTGGCGCAGGATCATGGAAAAAAAATTTCGTTTGCGCATTGTCCTAGTGGCAATTTAAATATTTTTTAATTGTAAGCCTTCCACTTTCAGGGATGTACAGACAATTGTAATTAGTTGGTGAGGTAGGAACATGAATTGGACAGCTTCATGCAGGAAAAAACCCAAGTTTCTTTCTGCATGAAGTTGTAAGATTTGTCCGGATATTAACTGGATGGCTGCTCCATGCAGAAAGAAACTAACTGCTGTTGAATTCCTATGTTGTTGTTTTCTTTCTGCATAAATGCTCAATGCAGAAAGAAACCGACTGCTGTTGAATAGTTTATGTTGTCAGTTTCTCTCTGCATAAATGCTCTATGCAGAAATTCACTATGCAGAAATTCTCTATGCAGAAATTCTCTATGCAGAAAGAAACCGACTGCTGTTGAATTCGTATGTTGTCGGTTTCTTTCGGTATAAATGCTCAATGCACAAAGAAACCAACTGCTGTTGAATTCCTATGTTGTCGGTTTCTTTCAGCATAGATACCTACAGCCAATTCAAAGGTTGTCAATAAAACATTCTGAAAAAGTAGGAGAGAAAATGGATGCAAGATGAAGTCAGAATTTGGTTGATAAAAGGATAGCTGAGCAAGACATAATCAAACAAGAAAAGAGAAGCAAAAAAAAAAAAAAAAAAAAAAGATCCGACACCAGAAATACATGCCATTGAGCAAAATAACGATTTAAAAAAAAAAACAAAGAAAAATGCAGGCTTGTTAAGGGATTAGTAGAGGGACGATCATAAGAGTGTTTGCAACCAACTCTATTTTTACCTGGCTCATATTCAATGAATTGTGGACGTGAAGGGAGAAATGGTTGACGAACAGTGGAGTCAATAGAATAAAGTTGACCTGCGAAGAACATAAATAACAATAGTGCAAAAACATAAATAACAGAACATGCATCCCCGACAGATTAAAGCAAAACATTGATCAAGATGCAATTTTGCATAAACATAACTACCAGAATAATAATGTATAAAAAAAAACAAAAACATAGATACGCTTTCCTCGGATTGGATTTTTACACCTGTGCGACATAAGTGTCTGCTCCCAATAAGTTCAAAACTAGGTTTTTTTCATTAAAGATTAGACCTCTACCCATGTAAATATGCAGGCGTTCTGCGGTGAATTGACCTGTCAAGTTTAAATTTAGCCTTGGTTTTGATCCAGTTATTCTAGATTTTTTTAAAATTTTAACTTCATCACGAATGATGCAAAAAAATAGAATTTGTGGAAAATCGGGGAGAGTTAAGTGTAGCTTGTCCCAGAAAAGATTGGATTTGACACTTCTATGGTTTTCATGAAAACATCAGCTTCTTCCAGCTCCTAACCAATCAGGTTGCTCTATCTGAGGATGGAAGCTGATGTTTTCATTCAAAGCCACAGTTGTCAAGTCCAATCATTCTTAGGACAGCCTACTTATACCTATGTAAAAAATTACTTTCTCTTTGAAATAAACATCCCAAATTCACAGAGGAGTCTTATTAAAATGAAATTAATGAGAAAATCACTCATACACATTAAAATTTAGTTTAAAAAAAAAAAAAAAAAAAAAAAAAAAAAAAAAAAAAAAAAACACTGATCTTCAGTGCTTGTCACAGACTCTTATGTCGGAGAGGAGGCCTACTTCTCATACTGTGCGATATCAACATGATTTTCGGCAAAATTATTGCAGATTACAACCCAATGGACGATGGCCACAGTCATTGTTCTAAATTTCATCTTAATTGGGCAAGAATGGAATATCAAGTACTATGCTCCATATTAGAAGGTCAGTATCTCGGGATATTATTAATGGGTTTTTTGAGGTGACAAACAGAAAAATTGGTGGAGAATTGCAGTAGCATTTTCCTCATCTTTCTGCTGGATCCACACCTATTTTGATGGGTCTATGCCTCAAGGTGAATTATCTTTCATAATTTGAAGCCCAGCATTATGATTCAAAGCTCAAGAATAGCATAAAGTAAGGAAAGACTTCAAAGATATAATAAATTTATACCAGGATAAGAGTTCCTGCGGCAGGAAAGAAAGGGTGACAAATTTTAAATACAAAAAGTAAGTAATGAACGATTTCATCAAGGAGGGTGTTCAATAAAGCAAATCAACGTGAAAGAAAGCTGATGAAAGTTCACCTGTGACTTGTATTTGCGCATATTACAGAGCGGTAAGTAGATACTCCGAGTTGACGAATACTTTTAACTATCTTTGACGCATTGAAGGACTCTAAGTTAATTCTTCGATTTTTGCTTGAATTCAACCTACTCAAATGACAAAATCAAAGACTTCTAATACTATCTAGACTGGACATAACGCCTGCCCATTGAAACCGATCGGTATGCAACCACGATTACAGTATGTGCTAAGATTTTCGGAAATACATTGATTTAAATGGGAAAATGACTTTTTTGAAAAATTAATTAAAAATACTAAAAAAAATATTTTTCCATAAAACTTGGTACCGTTTGAAAGCTCATGATATGCAAATTTCGGTTCGGGCCGGTTTTTATACCATTTTTTTAATCGTAAACATTCTACAGAGGCTCAAAGTTAGGTCAATTTTCCTCGATTCTACGGGGTGTTCCACAGTTTCGGTACCCCGCTGAGACAACCTACATAGCTGTATATACTCAATTTTACGTAATCTATGTTATGATTAAAGTTATTTGTTTTGTGTATCTCAATAATTTATCGCATAAATTTTATTTTTTTGAGCTGTAACCATTCAAAAAAAGTACAAAGAAAACAATTTTTTGAAACACCCTGTAGAAAATCGGTACCCCACTTTAAGCCCCTGTAGAATGTTTCTCGTTCAAAAATCACATATAAAACCGGCCCGAACCGAAATCTGCATATCGTGAGCTTTCAAACGGTACCAAGTTTAATGGAAAAATATTTTTTTTAGTATTTTTAATTAATTTTTCAAAAAAGTCATTTTCCCATTTAAATCAATGTATTTCTGAAAATCTTAGCACATACTGTAATCGTGGATGCGGCGTAGCCAGGCGCAACATGCGATTTTTGTCCCACCCCAGGTATTCACTTTCCCCGCCCTAAAATCGGCCTTATGTCCAGTCTAGATAGTATTAGAAGTCTTTGGACAAAATAACCTAACCTATTTAATTTGTTTACAAACAAAAACAAACGGTGTGATCTCACTAGTCCATCACGATTGGCTACCCGATGATTTGCGCACCAATTAAAACAATGCGCGGCAGCTGGTCACAATTTTGAAAAAGCGGAATCTTATTCAGTGTTGCGAGCAGATTTTAAGTAAAATATTACTTATGCATTAGCGGGATCAATAACATTTCTTTTGAGAACATCGAATGGGGCTGTTGCACAAATTTGCTGTAAGCGGTTTGAGGAATTGATTCAGATGTGAAACCTGCAAAAATAACGACAATAGCACTAAAAACTCACAAAATCCACTCCTAAACTCGTGAAATGAATTTCAATGCGCGAGCGTAATGGTGGCAGAGGGCACAAATAATGGGAGACTCTCATCTAATAATACTGTAACTCCATCAAGCAGTGACAAATAAGAGTTGTCTCTTATTGGTCACGCTCGTTTCAGAAGTGTAGGCGCACCTACAACATAATCTTTGGCGAATTTTCAAATTTCATTCCTTCAAATCCAAACAAAACTTGCCTTCGCCTTCAAACTTTTGACTTTAAAACGTTCCTCGATGAGAAGCAAACGCTCAGGAGCATTTTCATTAATTTTCATTTTGTGACATGAGAAATAATTATGACGAATTCCAAAGATTATCGGTCTAGGTGCGCTTACACTTCTGATACGACCTCGACCATTAATCGGACGTGGATCACTACTCAGACTACTCTGGTGCCTAATTACTCTGTGAAACTTCCTTGACAGAGGAGTGACGAAATAAAGATAGGAATATCCCATTATTACCCATTATTAGTGCCCTCAGCCTAGCCATTAGGCGCACGCAAATAAAATCATTTTGAGTTTATGAGTGGATCTCTTGACTTTTTAGTGCTACCACCGTTATTTGTGCAGGGTTTTACCTCTGAATCAAACCTCAAATCGCTTACAGGAAAAGTTCGCAACAGCCCCATCCACCGATTTATCGATTCACCGAACAAGCCGAGACTCGCAGTCCCAACATGGAATGGAGCTGTTGCAAACTTTTGCTGCAGGCTAATTAATAGATAGTTACAGGGCAAAAACCTGAACAAATGTCGATAAGCGCACTAAAATATCACGAAATCCACTCCCAAACTCATAAAACTCTTTCAAACGCGAGACCGTAATGGCGGTGATTAGCGCCTAAATCTTATGGCAATTTTAAGCTTTTTCTTATTCTTGTGTGGTGCAGAGACAATATATAATAGAGACCACGCACTATCTATCTTGCCCATGTTTGCGCGCGGTGGCAACTTTTTTTTTCGGGGTCTCAACAGAACACCGCTAACATGGTCCATACGTTGACTGATGAGAAACATCGTTGAGATTTTTGCCTAGTGAAGCCAGAAGCACCGAAATTGCATCAGTCAACGTATGGACCGTGTTGGATGGTGCACTCTCATGCTCCCTGTGTTAATTCCTGTTGAGTCCCGAAAAATAAGTCAGCCACCGCGCGCACGGCTAGTGCGTGGTCTCTATTATATATTGTCTCTGGTGTGGTGTCGCGAGAACACCTCGCGAGGATGGAACTTATTGAGGTTGGGAAACCCAATGTAAAAGGCGGTAATCACCGCCATTACATCTCCCGTTTGAAAGCATTTTATGATTTTAGGAATGGATTTCTTGATTTTTTAGAGCGCCTATTTCATCAACTATTAAATAAGCCTGTAGCAAAAGTTAGAAACAGCTCCGTTTCCGCATACCTACTTCCCCTCTGCGAACGCACAACTGCTTACATTTATTAGTAAACGACCGACGACGTCTCAAGAGTATATGTGATTCATTTCATAGCCAATGACAGCACAGCATCGCATAAAAAGAGGACGGTAAGAAATTAAGATCCTGACTAATTTAAAGCACTTTCGTGGTTATATTTAACCTATCGGCTTTCTCAGCGCTTAACTTCAGGCTTCAGAGCTATTAACGCACAATTAGCGGAGTAAAAAAGTATGCAAAATACTTTATGGCTCACCCCATGCGTATCATAGCCGTAGCCATAGGAAGTTGTCTTTCTCTCTCTTTGTCCGTTTAACTGCATGTGTTAGAAAAGGACAGAGACAGGGGCTGAAGTCACGTGACAGCCCCCATAGCCATCCTTTTCTAACACATGCATTTAAATGGAGAAAGACAAATTCCCGGCTACGGCGATGATGCGTATTGGATACTTTATTCATTTTTGATCGTCGATCACAAAACTATAAATTTAGCTTGATTGCAAATATCAGATAAATAAACCGCTCGCATCGAATTTTTTTCTTTTATTTTTTTTTACTAATTGTTGTAAAAGGGTAAGCGCAGAGACACAGGGAGGGGGGTGGATGGAGGGAGGAAGGGAGGAGATAATTCACGGCTGTAAGCGCAAGTAATAATGATTATTAATGGCCGGCCAGAGCAGTGGAAAACGTGCGATGGTTGAGGGGAAGGAGGGGGTGGGGTGGAGCTTGGTTGCCACATTCCATTAAAATTCCAGATATTTTCAGTGTTTAGAGCTTTAGTGGGGCTATCGCAAGCTTCCTTGTATATAAAGCCCGTGCCACACTGGGGCGAACGCGAACGCTGCTAAAATAAAGTTTATTAGGCGGACCGTGATAAAAAAAAGTGGGGGGGGGCTAAAAAGATATGACCTTTTTGTTTGCTTCTCAAGTCTCAAGTGATGAATTTTTCTCGATTTTTAGCCTCTCCGCCCCAAAAAAGTAGGGGGCTATAGCCCCCCTTAGCCCCTGATACGGTCCGCCTATGAAATAAACTGTAGGAAATACCCCACGAACACTTCCGCACATCAAACCTAATCTGAGGGGACCCCTAGCTAGCCTAGTTCCCCTTATATTTTCTGGGGGAAACACCTCGACCCCCTTTAATTACTCTGGGGGAGACCCCCAATACCCCCATATCTCCCTTTAATATATGTTTTTACAAATGCTCATCAAAATTCAAACAGCTATATTTGAGATATTCCAATTTTTTCCTACATATGTTTACTCATTTTTAAATTTTACAGCAAACCCTTGAAAGAGCTCCATTTTACACGAGGTTCGACAATCTTTATCGAGAGAAAATTCATCCGTGAGCCGTCTCGTCCCGTCCCGTTTGGCAACCCAGGAGGGACTGGTTAGTAGCGACAGCATTCACATAATAGTGCGCCCGCCCGCCGCAACACCGTTTATGAATATTCAATGAGAATTGGATTGGAAGGACGAAGAAATGCTCATCTCGCAGAAATAAATTTAATTAACACGCAAGCAGTTACTATCAATCTTGAGCTGCTTCATTAAAAAAAAAGTACTTTGTTCATGAACTAAGTCATAGAGCTCATTTCAGATGTGTAGGCGCACCTAGACCATAACTTTTGGCGAATTTTCAATTTTCATTCCTCCAAATCTAACCAAAGCTTGCCTCCGACTTTGAAAATTTTTAAGTTTTTAAAGAGTTCCTGAATAAAAAGCCAACGCTCAAACTCATTTTCGTTAATTTTCATTTTGTAAAAAGAGAAATAATGTTGACAAACTCCAAAGATTATCCGTCTAGGTGCGCCTATACTTCTGAAACAACCTCTACCTACGTGATAGAATTAATAGACTGTTTCAGTCAGGGCTGCCGTTTAGCGTATAATCAATGCTATTTTTCTATTAACCGATGATTTCATCGGTTGAAAAAAGATTACACAGTTTAGTTCAGTGTACGACTGAAATGCACGTAAATACTCTGATCTGTAATCTTTCCTTAATCGGTGGAAACTCCGTTGATTAATTAAAATATCCGCAAGTTTTTTAAAGTCATCGACGACTCCACCGGTTGAGAAAAGATTACAGATTCGAGTAATTTTAGTTTACTACAGTCATGCACTGAACTGAACTGTGTAATCTTTTCTCAACCGGTGGAATCATCGGTGAATTGAAAAATAGCATTGATTATACGCAAAACGGCAGCCCTGGTTTCAGTATAGCGATATATCGTATCGATTGCCGTTTGGGGACCCCGGGTCAACGGCGGACCCAGAACCATGAATTCGTCCCATTTGAACGTACGAGAAACAATCGATTCTTAAAGGGGCCATGGCTATAGCTCTCAGTGCAAGTGCGACTCTTGTTTACTCTTTGGTTACTGATGTTGTTGTAGGATGAGAAGGAATTAGGGCGATTCTAACCTCCGAATGCATCGTTTACGGTTTAATCTGCGTAATATCTTGTTGATTTCGGTTGATAAAAAAAAAAAAAAAAAAAGATTTGTCTACCAGAATTCAGACTACGTTTGTCTAGATCTAAAAATGCAGAAACATTGGGAACTTAACTCAATGTTAGCTTTTCATTAGCTAAAAGGGTGGGGGGGGAATCCTACTTTCGATCCACTAGCCGATTTTTTTTTTCTTTCCAGAACGAGCTGATGGTCACATCCGTTTCCTCCATCAATCATTGGTCACGAAATACAAAAATAATAATAATAAATAAAAAAATACTTGATAAAAATTAAGATTACTAATTCTAAACATGCACTTACGAGAGGGGAAAAAAAAGATCTATCATTAAAACGATACAATCCTTAAAGTAAGTACATTGAAAGCAAATGCGTGTAAAAATTGAAAGAGACGGACAGTGTGAGAGAGAAAGGGAGAGAGAGAGAGAGAGAGAGAGAGAGAGAGAGAGAGAGAGAGAGAGAGAGAGAGAGAAATTTAACACATGTAAAACACGGAGGAAAGATAAACATGAATAAGCTAAAATTGCTAATGCAAAACACTTATATTTACGAAAAAAAAAATAAGGGGGA
This sequence comes from Trialeurodes vaporariorum, assembly GCA_011764245.1. Taxonomy (NCBI): domain Eukaryota; kingdom Metazoa; phylum Arthropoda; class Insecta; order Hemiptera; family Aleyrodidae; genus Trialeurodes; species Trialeurodes vaporariorum. The sequence goes on along the minus strand of VMOF01000111.1, from coordinate 17,366,815 downwards.
AAATCAATAAATAAATAAATGCCAGGAAGATAGAATACGAGTAAAAGAAATAAAACTGAATAGAAAGAAAGAACAAAAAAAGCAAGAAGTTCACAGAGACGAGAAGATATCAACGAATAGGGGTATAGAGCAGAGCCGTGGCCATGAATGTATTTGTTCTTCTCTCTTTTCCTATTTAAACGCATGTGCCAGGAAAGGATGGAGATAGAGAGGCAGTCATGTGACTTCATCTCCTGTTTCTGTCCTTTTCTAACACATGCAGTTAAATGGACAAATAGAGAGGGAGATAGATACTGAACTACGACTTTGCTGTTAAAATGACCCGATTAATTTCAGGTATATTATCACAGGGAAGGGAAAGGATGGGGGAAAGTGTGGTAGAATGGCGGAATAGATGGTGGCAATGAGGAGGAAATAGACATTAAATATTCCACTTGAGTTCCGGCAAAGCTTAAAATAGATCTGAATACATAATAAATTAAGACTTAATATAAAAAAATACAAGCAGTTTGTCGAAGTACTAGATCGAGATCGCGTTGGCTGGCTGGACCGTGGACCATTACACCTTACCGGTGAATATTCTGCATCAAATTCGCTAATCTATGGTCGCATTCTAGAATTCATCCTTTTACTGTCTCGACCAAGAAAAGATTATGCATAGCAGTACTTTTCAATATACATAGATATACTACACCACAGGATAATGTAGTCTTTCCTGCACGAAAGCAGTAAACCGACGAGTTCTAGAACGCTGCCTTTAGGTTAAGGTGAATCTGCATCGTTTAGTGTCGTAATCGGCCACTATAATGCTGCTGTTCGATAAAAGTTGAATTACCGGTATATACAAATCATATCGAGGAAAATGGAGTTTATGACTCTTTAGAGACCAGGTTAGTTCACAAGAACGTCACTCTTCCATTTATTTAGGGAAGGTAGTTAACTGTTCGTACTCGGGGGAGTTGGAATTGCATATACGACGAATTGAAGGCGAGGTTAGTTCAAAAGAACGCCACTCTTCCGTTTATGTAGGGAAGGTAGTTAACTGTTCGTACTCGGGGAGTTGGAATTGCCTATGCGACAGATCGAAGGCGCCAGACGAAATCTCATCTTGTTATTACTATATCGAGAATCTCGTTTATTCGGAATCACGAGACTGGAACAATATGAAATGGACTAGAGGAGAAAAACGAGTTTACTAGGGCTTGGTCCATAAGGGGTTGAGTTACTAGGTAATTATTCGGAGAAGACCTCTGAGAAATATTTCGTCGAAAATCGCACTACAAAAGTAATATAATATAAAAACCCGGTATCGACAATAAACAGTAATAATTAACAACTATCGCTAATAGAATCAAGTACCCAAATGCGATAATGCCGTTTTCGCCTATAAAGCTACTGCTTTCCACATAAAGTACCTCATTTTCATATGAGAAGCTTTTTCTTTTAGATCACTAGCATCATTAAAAATAGTTGTTTTCATTAATGTCGCTGTCACCAATAATCCATTCAGTAGTTTTTAATCTACTACCTTGATTTGAAAGAGAGCACGCGGTTAGTTGACCGCGCAATTAACTCAGACTGGACGGGTTAAACTTTAATTCTAACGATGCACTCTGGTGGCCAAAAGCGGCACTGAACGCTGAAGATTCACCTAAACGGTTTGTTCTTGATGAACATTTTGTAAGTTTCAAAAAATTAAAAAACCAATAAAGATCCATAAACAACGACGGATCCAGGGGATACAGTTTCAAGGCCACAACTCTCTCCAACAAACACGTTCAAATGGCCAGAGAGAGAGAGAGAGAGAGGAGAGGGGTGGAGACAAATTCCTAGATCCGCCTCTGTTAAGGTAAAAGTCTAGGTCCATATCCATGCTCAAATCCAAATTTGGAGGTCGTGGAAATCCAATGAGGATTGATTTCCGGACGTCCTTGACAATTAAAGACGAATCTATACAGGCCTGGTTCTGCCTCTCTTGTCACCCGTTTAACTGTACTACAGTGGCGTAGCGTGCAGTGTGGCAACGTTGTATTGTGTCCATTTAAACCCATGGAAAAAATCGAATGTGAAGGTGATCACTGAACACTTAATAGTTCGATCTTTTTCATGCGTTTAAACGGACACGATACAACCTTACCTCATTGCACGCTACGCCGCGCCACTGCTGTAGGTACTATCAAAGCCAAAAGAAAATCCCACCGTGAAATGTTCCATCGGGAATTTTTTGGATGACAAATGAAAGCTTTTTGGTTTTTTTTTCTTCGAGTACTGATGGCGCCTCATTAAACTTTTAAACCATCGAATGTTTCAAAATGGATCAAAAATGTTTGAGAAATCAACGGAGGAAACTTTTGAAGAGGGTACTTTCTTTTGGTGCCGACAGTACAGATATAGAAAAATGATGATAGAAGGAGGGACTTGATCCTTCCTCTCTATCCTTTTCTGACGAACAGATTTTAATGAGCGAAGAGGGAGAGAGAGAGAGTGTGTGTGTGGATTTCTAGTCCAGCACTAATTCCCGAATCGAGCGTTCTTTCTACCATACCAGGGTTGCCAGATTTGGTGCAAAATATACAAATTTCCCATAAGACTTGATGTAAAATGTGTATATTTTGTGTGTGCCAAATTTGACATCACTGCGCTTTCCTCTGAGTCTATAATAATATTATTATTAAAAAATGAAAACAGAATCGGGCATATTTTCCCGAGCATACCTTGCCAGTACCAGCTTCCAACTGCTCCAACAAACAATCGTTTACCATCCTGAAACATGAAGAAAAGAGCAATTGAAAATTAAAGACAAAAAACAAAAAAACAAAAACGAGAATTTGATGACCAAGGCTAGCCTGCATAAGTTTACTGAACTAATTGTAAGAGAGCGTTTATTCTTATAACAAAGACGAAGCTTGCTATTTGGCAACGTTGAGCTGTGTCCATTTAAACTCATGAAATATATCGAGCTGTTGCCGCGCTCGGCCATCTTTGCTACTCGTGGTGCCAACTGCACACATGAAGGGTTCATTCGCCCATTCGATCGCCATCTTAAGCTTTTCTTAAAATACTTTTTTTTTTTTTTTTTTTTTTTTTTTTTTTTTTTTTTTTTTTGGGTTTATGAGTAGTTTTTAAGACTAGTTGATGCTCTCAATGTGATTTTCACGCGATTTTACACCAGAATCAACCCTTTATAACGCTATAGCAAAAGTATTCAACAGACCCATTTCCTTCTATCAAGTCAGTTCTGTAAGAAATGGCGTCTTTGCCATCTTACCAATCTAAAGACAGCGCATTATTATCAAACGTTTGGACAAAAACGTCCAATAACTTACAGCATGTCCAGCGGGCCGATCATTTACTTCATCGTTAAATCGATCGTTAAGACGGTGAACGAGTGATTCTATTGGTCGAAATTTGTAAAAGTTAGCCGTTGCTATGGTAACCATCGTTAGAGTTCCCATTTTTTAAAGGTTATTCATGAGTAACCTTTAAAAATCGGGAACTATAACGATGGTTCCCATAGCAACGGCTAACTTTTACATATTTCGACCAATAGAATCACTCGTTCACCGTCTTAACGATCGAATAGAATCACTCAGTCACAGTCTTAACGATCGAATAGAATCACTCAGTCACAGTCTTAACGATCGATTTAACGATGAAGTAAATGATCGGCCCGCTGGTTACAATTGGCAATAGTGATCGCCGAGGTGTCTCTCTGTTTGTGGAACCACATCACGAATCGTTCCGGAATGGGATCGTGCACCAGTCCGGTCCGGTTCGGTCCAGTCCAGTGAGACACCAGACAAGAGGACACATACATACATCGATTGCAACGATGCAACCGAGATGCGACGAGCGCGCTCAACGGTCGAAAACATCGGAGCACATAGTTTATACACTATATACAGGGATGCGCGCGAGAAGGGCTCAAATAAACCGGATCGTGAACCGGACGGCTGACCGGCCGGCCGGACGGACGAGTGAACCGAACCCGCGCGCGCACGCGGGGGTCATCGACCTCGTTCGCGGTTGTCACCGCTGTCACCGGTTTCCTTGTCTGTCAGTCAGAAGTCACTGTCCAGCTATAACTTGATTCATGACTCGATGAGGAGTTTGCGCGTCGCAGTGCTGCCAACTTTGGCGGGAAATTCAAAAAGTGTACAGTCAAGGAATTAACCCTTTCAATACTACGCTCGAATAACTAGTTTCTATGGTTGGATCTGCCTTACGCAAGTTCAGTTTTGTATTCACCGCAAGGACCAATAAATGTCCGGTACAGACGGTCCTCGAAAGACGTTGGATGGTGAGCGTTTACGCGTGGTTTTAAAAGGCCGTACGTGCTCACCAATCATAAGGGAGCAGGACCGTTCAATTGAATCATCGACACAACATTTTTGTATCCTCCTGATGAGACCCAGGGACCAAATAATGTTACGTCCTCACGGTCCCGCACGCAGATGATCGGTGAGCACTTGCGGGGGGTATAAACTCAGGGCTGCCGTTTTGCGTATAATCAAGGCTATTTTTTAATTCACCGATGATCCCACCGGTTGAGAAAATATTACACAGTTCAGTTCAGTGCATGGCTGTAATAAACTAAAATACTCGCATCTGTAATCTTTTCTCAACCGGCGGAGTCGTCGATGACTTTAAAAAACTTGCGGATATTTTAATTAATCAACGGAGTTTCCACCGATTAAGCCAAGATTAAAGATCAGAGTATTTTCGTGCATTACAGTCATACACTGAACTGAACTATGTAATCTTTTCTCAACCGGTGGAATCATCGGTGAATAGAAAAATAGCATTGATTATACGCAAAACGGCAGCCCTGTATAAACTACACGCAAACATACTTAAGTGCGCACCATCCAACGTCTTTCGGAGGACCGTCAAGCCGTAACATTATTTGGTCCCAGAGATTTCAGGATTTTTATAGTGCTGGAGACCCGATATTAGACACCCCCCCCCCAGATTTGTTTCGTTTCGCAATTAGTGCAGTGTTCTAGCGGCCGCAGGGTTGAAAACAATTTTACCAAGACAGTTTGCCATCAGTCCACTACCACTAAAAACATTTATTGGCAAGACGGGTTGTCCTGGAGTTTCAGGAGGATATCGAAATCCCAATAAATAACTCGAGAAATTGATTTCTGACAAAAAAAAAAAAAAAAAAAAAAAAAAAAAAATGTCCCTATACATAGATATGTATACAACTCTATCGATGAGAGTGAGACATCAGCACATTGGGGTTCGCGCGAGAGTGAGTGAGAGAGATAGTTAGGAACGACTAACGAACTTTTTCACCGGATGACGTCATCACTAAAACCGTCTATCACATCCCTCAATCAAGGATCCTGAGTAAGCTTTGGAACTGTTGATAGAGACTACACGTGTACATACTTTCCTACGGTGGCTGGTATAAGCGTGAAAAACGTGTTTAGAGATTAGACGTGTTCAACATTAAATCCTCACGGAAATGATATGCGATGACTTTTCAATGGTGCGTGCGAGGACTGAGGTGAGATTATAAGGTGGGTCTCTGAAGGGAGGGATTAGAGGGTGTTGTCTCTCCGACGTCGAGGCGCACAGTGGCGCGAGTCAATGGGAGCAACCGGATATGGCGTGGCCAGTAGCGCACCGAGAGTTTCTTCATCTCTCTCTTTTCTCCATTAAGAAACGTATGTTAGACAAGGATGGACAACGGGATAAAACCCCCTCCTTCTGTCCTTTTCCTACTGAAACATTCAAATGGGAAATGAGAGAGATGGAAGAGATCCTGGTTGCGCCAGTGGGCGTGGCTAATTTAAATGCGCATATCTTTGTAAATACGCAACGCAGAAGTTTAGAACTAATTTCATTGCTTTTATTGTAAAAATTCCTGTAAGAACCACCCGTTACACTTTGTTTTTCGACGGCAAAAACCTTCAAATTAACATTTTTTGTAAATTATTCCATGTCCGACCCCTTTCATCGACTCTTTCCACTGTGCGGCGAGGAGGCTAATCCTATTGCAAGCGGCGCATGCGCATCTCGTGTCTGTACACAAACTCATAACTGCGCCAGGTAGTAGCTCATCATCCCTTGTCGGATGAAATTAATCGAATCAGGCTCCTGCTTCTCACGGTCAGTTGTATTATATTATAAATGTTGAAACCTCAGGAACCGAATCAAGTTGAAACCAGAGACAAGTAGAGACCAAGTCTATGCTATGCTTCTCGAGTTATGAAATTGAGGCAAATAAAATATTTTTACATTTGATTGAGATTATGTCTACAGCGATCGGCGTGGCACCTAGTGGCCAAACCTTGAACTAATACAAATAAATTTATGAAAAATTACAAAAAACAAAAACAAAAAAACAAAACAAACAAAAACAAACAAAGAAAAAAATTAATTGAATTAATTAATTTTTCAAATGTTGCAGTTGATCAGTGATCAATTTTTTTTGTCATTAGTAAAGTTTTTAATTTAAATTTGAAAGCGTTAGTAGACTGCCTGCTGGACATCTCTGATTTCGGGTGTTAATTTATTCCAAAGACAACAGGCGGTCACCCTAAAAGAGTAGTTCACCAAAGTTGTGCGGTGAGATGGAATTCTATGAAGGGAACCAGATCTCGTATGCAAGGAAGCATCAGTGTGCAACGGGATGCAGTGGCGTAACCAGGAATTATTCTAGGGGGGAGGGGTCGGAGGTCCGAAAATTGTCAAGGGGGAGGGGGAGGGGGTCCAAAGATACTAATTTGGTCACATTTGTCTATGACAACGCGAAAAATGACATTTTTTAAGGGCAAATTTTGGTGTCAAGGGGGGAGGAGGTCCAGACCCCCTAGACCGCCCCCCCTTTGGCTACGCCACTGAACGGAAGGAAATAGTCAGAAAAGTAAACGGAAGTAGAACGTTTCAAAATGTGAAAAACTGTAGACAGCATGCAGCAGATATTTTCGTCGCTGTTTCAACTTCAGCCATTGTAATTTTCTGAAATAAGATGAAATATGTAGAGGAAGAGAGAGAAGGAGGGAGAAAGAGAGAGAGAGAGAGAGAGAGAGAGAGAGAGAGAGAGAGAGAGGGAGATAGAGAGAGATGGGTGCGGGAGGGATGGAAAACTTCTTGGATCCGCCTCTGCCGTGCGGATACATGGGGAACCGGCCGCTGTGATTGAGCGTGGAGGTTGTACGCGCGTAAATGACTGTAACGCAACTAATGAATGGAGTCGAGATATTGAGACTTGAGAGTAACGCGTATGGGTCCTGGCCAATGGGCATTGGGCACAGCGTAAAGGGTTCCAGGTGCTTTGACTGTAACGAGTTATATGAACGTGAAGTTCTTACAGACACTTATGGGCCGCCGCGCCGCACAGTGTTTTCTTGGCGGGGAAAAACTCCTTTTCACCATCCTCATCAAAACTTCCCAAAACTTGAAAAAAACCCATCCCTTAGAATCCAAAACCCTCGGTGATTATTTGATGATTTTCGCATTAATATGGGTTGTAAAGCTCGATTGTTTCGGTGGAAATCAGAATTTCTGTCTTTCCACTAAAAACTCGAGTTATTTCGATATGATTGAAAAATAGCTCTTCAAGGCTTTTTAATCGATAATTTTCGCTCATAAGGTGCGTCACTGCGTCATAGAGTACATTTTGACATTTTATCCTTAATTTGGGCAAAAACATTTTTTTTTTCTTATGACTTCGAGGGTTCTTATAGATAAAACTTACATAATACAGTTTTATTTTTGTTTTTGTTTTTTTGTTTTTTACCGAAATATGAGCCAACAACTTAAGTGTCAACGAGTGACATAGGTCTGTCTCCATTTTTCGCAAGCTGAATAAATGTTTTAACCCTTTCATTCACGCATTTTGGGACTTGAGTTTTGTTGAGATTATTCTAGACAGTTTAAAAGAGGACAATTTTTTAAGGATTTTGATGGGTCACTCGAATTTTCGACAAATGTCCATTTAAATTCCATTGAATGCCACACTGAAAAAAAAGATAACCAGAAGCATGACGATATCTGAACCGATGTTAGGGAAGGTACAGTTACCAGAGTTCTTGTGCTCGTACCAATGCTCCTGAAAATGTTGAGGAAATTCTGGTTCTATCAACATATTCTGGTAAGAACACAAGCATTTTCTGGTCAAAGTACTAGACTTTCTGTGGTTTACATATCGTTATTCTTTTGGTAATATTACGAAAATTCAGGAATTATTTTTTTCAGTGCATGTTAAATAAAACGGTACACATCAGTGGCGTAGCTAGGCAATTTGGCTACATTGTAATGTGTCCATTTAAACCCATTAAAAAATCGAACTATTGGGTGTTCGGTGAACACCTTCACATTCGACCTTTTACGCGGGTTTAAATGGACAAATGTGTCCATTACAACATTGCCAAATTGCACGCTACGCCACTGGTACACATGTGTACCACTTCCCGTGAAAGGGTTAACACACCTGAAAATTTGGTCACCTTTCATGACCTCTAGAGTGGGAGTTCCAGCGAGTTGAATAAGACAATAGAATTTCGTCCAATGTGAGGTTTTTTTCCCCATCCACCATAAGAGGGTAAACACCGTGCGCCGTGTCTCTAAAAGAGTGTTTGAATGTGTTTGATGTGTGTGTTTGTATGTGTGAGTGTAAGAACCCGAAGCTCCTATCGGTGCTGCCGCGTAACACGTAATCTCCGATTCCACATTTCAAAGAAGTCGAGTAAAATCTGAATTACGACGCCTTTACAGCCTTAACCGTCCGGATAAGTCTGCGGCGAGTCAAGTCAACGGGGGCAAAAGTGCTACTGGCCGAAGCCGGAGTGACCGAAATGGCGAATCTATTACAGCCACTGCACGGCCACGGCCTATTCATATGCGGGTTCCCGCTGCTACCGGCAAATCGGACGGGGGACGCACGAGGGGAAAAGGAAATTGAATTTTTCATCGGAGCGGCGGAGATCCAGAGTTGAGTCCGCTGTTGCCAAGTGAAATCGGGCCACTGATAAACACTAAAATGATATTTCTACTTCCTACGTTTTGTTAAATTGGATTGCCCCCCCCCCCCAAGGATTTGAAGTCAAGCTCAAAAACTGGCACGAATTATATTGATGAGCAAAAAAAAAAGGTCATCCGATTATTACTCACAAAAGACGGCTCTTTGGCTCTAAAATTATATTGATGAGCAAAAAAAAAAAAAAATAGGTTATATGATTTTCCGATTTTTTGCCCCCTCCAAGCCGAACTTGAAATGACGCCCCTGACATAATTGCGGCTCGTGCAATTCGGCAACCATGCTAATCTTCAATTTAAATCTATGCAAAAGTATCGATATCTGGGGGTGTAATTGAACCTTCTGAAGATCGATTATTTTACATAAGTTTAAATGGAGAGAATACGTTGTTGCCAGATTGCACGCGCCGCTACTGTTGGCGGATAAAAGTAATAAACAAAGATTTAGAGTCCCTGTAAGTCGAGAGCTCACCCTTTCGCCATATAGTCCTTCATAGAGGCCGTTAACACGAATTCTTATGAAACTTCAAAAAAATTGACAAACGCATGAAATTATCAGAGAAGAATTCGTTCGATACATTTGTAAAGGGCTAAGAATTGTGGAACTCTTGTTTCATCACTCGGCATTGCAAGGGTTAAGAAAAGAGGGTAGTCAACTTCGATACAAGAATCGATATGCGATATTCTATTTTTTGCTACTTTCAGCCTTATTTTTAAAAGTATCGACAGTATATTTTTCGGATGATTATCTAGTAACTGGCACCCCGTTTTCTCAAATATCAATTACTTTCGGCCTGTAATTTGACATTAATGGAACCGTCACCTTCAATTCGTAAACAAAGGAAACAAAAACAAAAAACAAAAACCAAAAATTACCCTTCGGTCATTTTTTTTTTTTTTTTTTTTTTTTTTTTAAAAAATCACAAATTTTGACACGAACGGCTTCAACGTTTTGCGACACAAATGAAGCGTTCTGCGTGTCTCCCGAGAGTTGCGACGTTTCGGCAAAATCCCTAAATCAGCCGATTTTTCGCGAGAAAAATCCAAGGCAAATAGAACTAAGGGCAACATGTTGCATCATTGCATGGAAAAATGAAGCTCCTGAACGATCAAGGACGCTAACTCTAGGGTAGGTAACTTATCGTGCTTCTACGCCATGCTAATTGCAGCACAATGATATTGAAGGCGTTTTAACCACGATCGAACTCCACATCAAACGGAGATTGGGAAATTCATCGAACGAACGTGTTTCTTCATAATCTCGGAAGTTAAGGTATTTTAATTGATACAAATAAGGACTCTGCTCCCTGCCCCCTCCCATTTGCCACCCCACGCAAATTGATGACGAGCAGATAAAGATAGGCAGCCATCTTGGATTTCAAGATTCTTTAAATCTGACGGCAGAATTGAATTTTGCGATCTCAAAACCCCGATGGAATACAATTTTCATCATATTATGTCGACTACATGCGTATCAATGATTTTTTTCGACCTCGTCGCTAACGCTGAAAACGCCAAAATAGCGATTTTTGACGCTCCAAAAATTCATAACTCAAAGACAATTAACTTCTCGAAATTGTTCTTGGACTCGTTTTAACAGAAAAAATAAAAGGTTTTTTTGGGGCAGATTTTGGTTTTCCATCCGAATTTGAGAACATGTCAAGAATCTGATTTTTTAGAATTTTCAAAATTTTGACAAAGGCAATAACTCAATTGAAATTAAATTTTTTTTTGGAACATGATACACAAAAAAATAGGCCTTTAAAAGATCTTTCAATTTAAAAAAAAAGGTCGTTTTCATATCTTTAATCGTGCAAAAGTTATAGCAGAATAACCATTTTACCTTTGACCCCCCCCCCCCCCCCGCTTCCAGTTCTACGAAGGCTAAAATGAAAAACTGGACATTTTCAGACTACCCGCAAATTTCTATCTGCCCTGAAAGAATGAAGGCAAATCATGGGCGATGAAACAACCTCTTTCCTCAGTTTCCGCGGATCGCTAGATCGGACACATTTTGCTCCCCTGAACGAGCATAGCCGTAGCCAGGATATATTGTCTTCTCTCTCTTGGCCCATTTGAACGCATAAGTTAGAAAAGGATGGAAATAGGGGCTATCACCCCCCTGCAGCCCCCGTTTCTGTCCTTTTCTATCATATGCAGTCAGATGGGGTAAGAGAGAGAGAGAGAGAGAGAGAGAGAGAGAGAGAGAGAGAGAGAGAGAGAGAGAGAGAGAGAGAGAGAGAGAGAGAGAGAGAGAGAGAGAGAGAGAGAGAGAGAGAGAGAGAGAGAGAAAGAGAGAGAGAAAGAGAGAGAGAGAGAGAGAGAGAGAGAGAGAGAGAGAGAGAGAGAGAGAGAGAGAGACGATATTCTGGCCACGGCTTTGCGAACGAGGCATCACTGGAGGAGGCGACGAAGGGACACGAGGTGATGGAGATTCACCCGAAGGGATAATCGTTCCGGTGGGAGGAGCTTATTCAAATAAGATTATGCTCGGCCAATTTAACGACAATAAACAGCCACACTTTGCTCGTAAAGTAAACAGAAGAAACAGTGGCGATTTACCATATTCAGTGGCACACAGACACACACACAGACACACACACACTAAGGAGCGACTATAACGGAGGATGCAACTGAAATACATACAGGAGAGTCCCAGTTCCGTCGCAGCCCCACCCGCACCCCTTCGCGTTTCTAAACACACCCCCCCCGGCCCCCCCGGCCCCCCCCCCCCATCCTCCAGGCCACGCACGACGACTCGTCCGTAACAAAGGTACGAGTGGCTTAAAGGAGAGCACACCGTAAGCTTTTTATGATCGGAGGTGCTTTTATGGGGATGTGACTGAGAACTATGGATGGAGGTGGGGGTGGGAGCGGGGGCGGGGGCGGGGGTGGGAGCGGGGGTGGGGGTGGATGAGGTCAAGATGTTTGAGTTGAAGCGGCACGGTGCAACACGGAGCACAGTCGTACGAAGCTTGAAGATTTTCCGACATTTCTATTAGCAAAAACGCAGTGAAAGATTACAACGTTGGAAATCCTACGGCACTGTAATCTTTGCATGGAATAGCAAAAAAAAAAAGACCCTCAGAATGTAAAAAAAATCATACCAATCAAGTCATAAAATGCAATCATAAACTCAAAAGAGGCGTTTAATGAAGTCCAAGATGGCGGATAAATATCGAGCAATTTGTATGCATGCACCACGGACATCCAAGGATAGGATAGCCAACCTTACAATATCGAAACAAATCACAACGTAAACATACATACATAACCTCTACCTCCAGAGAGGTTGTCAAAGTTGGCCATCCTTGGATGTTCACGGTGCATGCATACAGATTGCTAGATATTTATCCGCCATCTTGGACTTCATTAAACGCCACTTGTGAGTTTATTATTGCATTTTATGACTTTCTGATGCCACCAATGGACTTTTCAGGCGATTTTACATTACAGATTAAACTCTCTTAATCGTTCTAACAAAAGTTTGCAACAGACCCATTCGGCACCCGAGACCCATAGTACCAGTGTGCGCGTGGGAGCGGGGTGCAGTGGCAAAAACAGCCGTGATTTGTCATTAAAATGTTTATGAATAAATGCTAATGAAATTGTACTCTGCGCATGCGCGGATGCGGGTTGCGGGTGCGCCGCGGCCGGGCCGTGCGGTACTGCGGTAGTCAAGTTGCGGTCATTATCGAGTCACGATTCGGCTCATAGGATCGCCTGATCCGCTGATCGGCCACGGTCGGGTTCCAGACTACTGATATTTATAAGACGATCAGGAACGTGTAGCGATCTTTATCCAGACCAGAATGTCCGGCAGCTATATCGCTATTGCTTGTATATTGATGCAGCTGATTCGTCTTTGGTGAGGAATAAGTTAAGAGCAGAGCTGCCGTTTTGCGTATAATTAATGGAATTTTTCAATTCACCGATGATTCCATCGGTTGAGAAAAGATTACACGGTTTACTTCAGTGTAGGACTGTAATGCACAAAAATACACTAATCTGCAATCTTTTCTCAACCGGTCGAGTCGGCGATGACTTTAAAAAACGCGAATATTTTAATAATTTCACGGCGATAGCACCGATTGAGAGAAGATTACAGATCAGAGCATTTTCGTGCAGTACAGTCATACACTGAACGGGACTATGGAATCTTTTGACAACCGGTGGAATCATCGGTGAATTGAAAAATACCATTAATTGTACGCAAATACGGCTGCTCTGGTTAAGAGCCAAAGATTACTTGGTGATAAAAATGCCGAGCGAAGCGGGCTCGTTTAAATTATCCGCACGAGCTCCCTCCAATCGACTGATTGTTTTGTTGCGACAATGAGGTATAATACAGGGACTATGCTATGTGATTAGTGAGTCCTATATATCCCAAAGTGTGACATAATGGTCGATGTGACTCTGGTTTGTTTGCCACATTTTTTTTTTTTACCCTTAAATCAAAAATTGTTCAGAATCCAGTAGAAATTAGTTTTAATGAAAGCAAAGGCGGATTCAGCAATTTGGAAACTGTGCATTATTCCCATTTGAATGTATGAGAAACAATCGATTAGTATAATAAGGCCATGACTGAATGACTCCCTCAAGAATCGATTGTTTTTCATGTGCTTACATGGGATGAATTAATGGTTGCCAAATCGCTGGATTCGCCCAAGAATGAAAGTGCCAATTATTTTAGAGCGGCTATTTGGACACAGAACTCGTCATGTGTCAGTTGTTCAATGTTTAATCATCGTAAAAATCATTTCAAAAGAAACGATTACATTGATTTCTTCGTTCGGATATATATAGCCTTTCAAAAACACTCCCACTAACGTTTAAAACCAATTTCAAATGGCTTTGTCACAACTTTTTACTTTCTCACTCCAACGAAGTTAGAAATTGAGAAAGTATTGCGATGCCGCAGATGTCTGTCTGTCTGTCTATCTGTATCGTATTGGATGTTCGGTGAACATCCTCGCATTCGACCTTTTATATGGATTTAAATGGACAACGTACAACGTTGCCAAATTGCACGGTGAACATCCTCGCATTCGACCTTTTATATGGATTTAATGGACAACGTACAACGTTGCCAAATTGCACGCTACGCCCCCGGCATAACTTTTGAACCAATGGTCCACATACATCCAAATTTTGCAGAGAAGTTGCTTTTAATGTTCTTCATATGAACTCTTTGTTTGTTTTATCGACATTTTTAATTTTTGAGCAAGTTATGAAGGATAAAAAGTTTTCATTAAAATCAATGGGAAAAATTAGAATATTTAAGATATAACAACTGTTTGAATTTTGATGGGAATTTGGAAAAACATTCTGCAACCCTACTGTAAAATTAAGCCCTTAAGGCGGGGTCTGGGGGTCTCCCCCCAGAATATTATAGGGGGGTCTGGGGGTCTCCCCCAGAATATTAAAGGGCCGGGTCTGGAGGTTTCCCCCAGAAAATATAAGGGGTCTGGGGGCACGGGACACCCCCCCCCCCAGATTAGGTTTGATGTGATGAGGTGTTCGTGGGGTATTCCCTACAGTTTATTTTTAAGCTCTAAAGTCAACAATGTTGCCAAATGGCACGATCCTCCACTACTGTCGTTGTGTTTATGTTTAATGGTGGAAATCATCAGTTGAATCATCAGATCATCAAAAGAAGTTTACGACGTGTTTCAAACGTGCAGCCGAATGCCTATTTGTAGTCAGCTTAAGTTTCCGTTAATAAAACATAGTTTAAGCACCTAAAAAATTCAAAACTATTCATCTATCGTACCTTATTTTCTCAGGAGAAGAATCAGCTTCTTTAAATCCTTCGAGCAGTGTTGGAGCCCGGATTTTCTCTCCATATATCTATCCCTGCTCTACAATTCTGGGAAGGTAGGTGATGATATGATGATAGTCATCAATTTACTTTCAACCGTTCTTTCTCACTTTTTATGTTTTGATTGTCTTCTAATTTATGTTGAGAGACTGCGTGAACACAATTGTGTCATAAAAAAAAAAATGTTTATCGAAGCATAATCATTACGGTTTCTCCTTGGATAATGCTTTCATGAAAAGCGCACTTTTATTCCATCGTTCTCGCTCTTTCCTCTTTTATTCTTTTTTATCATCCATTAAATTAGCCTCGTTTCAGCGCTCTCATACCTTGGCGCCAGCTGCTTGCCCATTCTTTTAAACACATATCTACCCACTCGCTCTCATGTAGTCATCTGAAGGTCGATTTTGTGACTCCATCAAACTATAATATGCAGAAGTGAAATAAAAATACGCCCTTTAGAGCGCAAACTGGGGAAAACATTGCACAGTGGCGGCGCGTGCAATCTGGTAACGTCCATACAGAAACAGTTATTTTCGTGCATTACACACACAACACAGTCATGCAATGATAAAAAAACAAAAGCATGACAATATGTGAGCCTACACTGAATAAAAGCGATAGTCATAATACCACAGAATAATACAACCAGAACGGAAACTCTGTCGGATTTGGAAGCAGATTAGTTTCGCGTCCGCCATGCTGGGATATAGGATGTTTACATCTGGATTCGCGCGCGAAAAAATAAATAAAGGACATGATCCGCGAAATTTTCATTCTGAAATGCCATAGAATAAACGTGAGGCCGGAAACTGAAGATTTCTTTCCAGAATTCACAGAAATAAATGAGTTTCAACACAAATCACAAACGTCCGCCATGTTGGGATATAGGACCACAGCGTTGCCTATTGGTGCCGTTAAATTCCAAACTTACTTCCATTGGTTCTTAGGAGAGTTTCCGTTCTGATTGTATTATTCTGTGATAATACTAGATTTGAGCCATATTACCAGAAGCGCAACAATATGTAAACGACAGTAACTCTAGTACTTTTTTAAGAAAATTCTGGTGTTAGTACCAGAATATGGTCATTGGTCATAGAACTAGAATTCCCAAAAAATTTTCAAGAACCATACGGCACAAACACTAAAATTCTGGTAATTGTACTACTCCTTACATCGGTCATTGGTTCACATATTGTCATGCTTCTGGTAATCTTTTATTTTCAGTGTACTTGTAAGGAATAGTACACTTACCAGAAGTCTAGTGTTTGCACTATAGTTCTTGTAATTTTTTTTGTTGGAAATTCTAGTTCTATGACCATTTTATGGTATTGACACCAGAATTTTCTTGTCAAAGTACTAGACTTTCTGTCGTTCACATCTCGTTGTGCTTCAGGTAAGATGACTAGAATCTGGTATTATAACTATCGCTTTTTACTTCCTCACAACTAACAAAGTTAGAAATTGAGAAAAAGTATTGCGATGGCGCATATGTCTGACTGTCTGTCTGTAACCTAGTATAACTTTTGAACCAATGATCCATGCTACATTCACATTTTGCGGAGAAGTTACTTTTTGCATTCTTCAAAGGGAATTTTTTTTTGTTTTGTCGAAATTTTAAATTTTCAGCAAGTTATGAAGGGAAGGATAAGAGGTTTCCACTAAAATCAATAATAAAATGGATAAACAAGGGGAAAAATTTGAATATTTCAAATATAGCTGTTTGAATTTTGATTAAAATTGGCGTAAACATTCTGCAACTAGCTTACTGTAATAATAATACCTTAATAGGGGAGGGGGGCCTGGGCCGCCTGGGGGTCTCCCAAAAAATATTAGAGGGGGCTCTGGGGGTTTTCCCTAAAATATATAATAGACAAAATAAGGATTAAAATGGGAACCAGGCCAACAATAAATAAGAACTTCCGAGACGTTTCGGTATACTCACAGCACCATTATTAATCGGACAAAATAAAATACAAAAAAACAAAACGACTGATTAACTACTGATTGAGGCTCAGTCTGCGTTTTTGTTGGTCTGTTTTGTTTATGTAACCGATGTTGCGGTATTTTGTTAATCAGTCCCTCTTCCATCTTTGTGGAGTGTGCTCCTCGTTCTGAGTATTTTGTTTTTTTTGTATTTTATTTTGTCCGATTGATAATGGTGCTGTGAGTGCACCGAAACGTCTCGGAAGTTCTTATTTATTGTTGGCCTGGTTCCCATTTTAATCCTTATTTTGTCTATGATGTTTTTTTGGCCATTTAGTTTGTAATTGTTTTAAAATATATAATGGGGTCACCCCCCCCCCCCAGATTAAGTTATATTTTGTGAGAAAGTGTTCGTGGGGAATTCCACGTACAGTTTATTTTTCAGTGTGCACCAACCTGAACTGTGTAATCTGTTCTGGTGTTCTCAACCGACGGAATCATCTCGGTGAATTGAAAAATTCCAATAAATATACACGGAACGCAGTGGAGTGGCGTAGCGTGCTTTTTGGCAACGTTGCAGTTCATACATTTAAACCCATGAAAAAGATCGAACGATAGGGTGCTTGGTGAACACCTTCGCATTCGACCTTTTGTACGGGTTTAAAATGACACAGTACAATGTTGCCAAGTTGCACGCTACGCCACTGACGGAACGGCAGCTCTGAGAATAACACTGCGGTGTGAAAAGGATAGAATAGAATAGGGCGTTGGACTGCTATGGGTGCTCCTCGAGGCTGCAGTAGTCTCAAAAATTATTCTCAAAACCGAATCTGGTGAGAATGGTGCGAGATGAAACGTCAAGGATCGTCACTCATCGTTGGCTTAACGAACAAACGAATTCGAACGAACGTCTGTGAGTGACTGAATTCATAAACATCTATTCGTGGATGGTGGGATGTATATACGGATGCGTTTCATGGGAGAGGAATTTTTACCTAGACATAAATTTCTCCGCGTTCCCTGCATTTTTCTTTGTTTACAAACATTGGAATCAAGATTGTTCCCTTAAACATGCTCCCCCTTCGTTGAGATAAATGTGCATTACACAGATATAGGCTCTCTCGCCGCTTCCATTAAGCGACTAGTGGTATAGTGGATGTCCCACCTGCTTTCAGCTTCGTTGCCATATCGAACCAATGGGGCTCTTGCAAACTTTTGCAATAAGCATATAAATAGTTAAGTCTGATGTAAAAACTAGAGAAAATCACACTAAAAAAGTCTAAAATTCAGTGATAAACTCAGAAAACAGCTGTAAACGACAAGGTAGTTATGGCGGAGCTACGCAGGTACCATGGGAGATTCCTGTCTAATTTGTCACTTATTCTCTACGGAAACACAGAGATATGTCTCTAATTAGATAGGAATCTGACATGATAAATACCTGTGTACACGGAAAAAAAACTACGGTGAAAATAACCATACGGATACCTGATTTTGGCACCTGCTAGATGTTATGGTAATGTTAACCAGAAGTATACTATGTTTTGACTAGGTACTAGGTGATGTTACCTGATTGCATGCTGAATTTACTCAGAGTATCGGTAAAGGTACCATACTTCTGGTCAAGTTTACCATAACATCTAGCAGGTGCCAAAATCAGGTATCCGTATGGTTATTTTCACTAATCTTTTTTTTCCGTGTAGCTCCACCATTAAGCCCGATTTGGAGAGTGAACTTTTAATACTTTTTTATATTGTACTCACTGTCATTTTTACAGGTATTTATGCAAGAATCGACTCTTCAATCACCTACGGAAAAAGTTTTCAAGAGCCCCATTCTCGGGGTTCGTCTCTATGTAAAATAGAATGTTGCATACTTCAAATTTCTAGATAAATTTATAACGAAAAAAATGTTATAAGAAAGGACCAACGCGGGTGCGCAAAGTCCTGAAAGTGTCCTAAACAAATTTGCATTCTCTTTGTGGAAACGTTTACTGAAAAAAGCCTTTCCTATGTGAGCCTGAAAAATGGCCTTCGGCTCATCTCGGGACCACTCTTTGCCATAAGTCCCCAGCATGGTGGCTCGTGTACTTTCGAAAAAACGTTTTCCCCTCCACTTGAATCCATGTGAAACAATTGATTGTTGGTGAAGCAATGATTCACTTTCAAATCGATTGTTTTACACAGAGTCAAATGGAGGATAAACATTGTTGCTAAATTGAACGAGCCACCATGATGATGGGCTCGTGAAATGCGATAAATTGATTTTCACTGATTGTGAGATCTGTTAATATCGATGTCAAGTTGTTAGATTAGCAAATCACTCACAATCAGCAATCAAATATGAATATCTTTTCAATAGTCATGTGACCAATTAAAACGGTCATCTTGAATTTATACCGCTTAAAAAAAAGGATCCAAAACGGAATGATACAAAGATGTATACTCAGAAATTCGAGATAAAAATTTATCAAAAGAGAAGAAAGAAAAACAGAAAATCCATCTCCCTCTAAAACTGAAAAAAAACTACTGAAGCAACACTGCACCTGATTCCCTTGACTGCACCCCAACAAAGGCAGATCGAGAGTCTCGACGTTCTCTCTCTCTCTTTCTCTCTCTCTCTCTCTCTCTCTTTCTCTCTCTCTCTCTCTCTCTCTCTCTCTCTCTCTCTCTCTGTCTCTCTCTCTCTCTCTCTCTCTCTCTCTCTCTCTCTCTCTCTCTCTCTCCTCTCTCTCTCTCTGTCTCTGTCTCTCTCTCTCTCTCTGTCTCTCTCTCTCTGTCTGTCTGTCTGTCTGTCTCTCTCTCTCTCTCTCTCTCTCTCTCTCTCTCTCTCTCTCTCTCTCTCTCTCTCTCTCTCTCTCTCTCTCCCTCTCTCCCAGCCTCACTTCATCTTTCTCTATCCCTCTTTGGCCATATGAATTATTATGTTAGAAAAGGACAGAAATAGGAGCCTTCAAGAGACTTTAGCCTCTATCTCCGTCCTTATCTAACAAATGTATTCAAATTCCGTAGGAAAGAGAGAAAAGGACTTTCTGGTCCTCCTTTGCGAGCTCGCGCCACCGAGAAATAAGGAGGAAGAAAAAAAGATATGAAACTCTTGAAAGAACTCCCGAACCGTGTTCAAAAGACTCGTGTTCGAAACAGCAAGTAATCTCCATTACCGCGGTGCACGTGAATCAGCGGAGCTTACGCGCACTCGAAAGATTTATCTAAAATTTTCCTCGTAGGGCTTTCGAAGAACAAGCCGGGACCATTTAGGAGCTATAGAGCATCCGCATGGTTCTGCTGTTCATAATCTTAGTCTCGCTAAAGTGGCTTGCTCACAAGGAACTTATATTCGAGCGAAAATGAATCGATTTCCGGTAAAAACACCTAAGTGCATTTCAACAAGAGTCGCGTAATGCATTAGTAAACATTCAAGGCAGATGGCATGTTGGAAGGATTTAAGCGGTTTTAGCAAGAAGCGTTTCGAACAGTTCCGCACCCTCGGGTGCTGGAGCATGAGTCCCCGTTTTCCCTACAAACTTGGAGGACGCTGGACACCATACCGAGAGGAGGAGGGTTGCGAGGAGGCAGGGACCGGATAGGCGCAAATGCGCGGTGGTTGCGATAGAAAATCTTGGACATGAATGAAAGCAGCCTGTTCCACGTCTGTCGTGTGATATTATTTTGCAAGTTTTTTTTTTTTTTTTTTTTTTTTTTTTTTTTTTTTTTTTATAGCGGTGCTTCTTCTTATCGCGAGGCAACTGAGCAACAGGGAAACGCTTCCGGGGAAAACGTTGACCGATCTTAATTGAAGGAGGGTTGTCTTTCACAACCGTGGAGTTCATCCGAGAAAAGACTACCGTCACACCGCACATTGGGACAGGTAATGATACTAGAGTCCCTATATATACTGTTACGATTTTCTGGTAACAAGTAAAGAACTAAATAATTACCTTTTTAAAGTAGATATATTTAGTATTATATTTTTAGTTATAGATTACAAGAATGAGAGAGATTCTTTAGTCAGAATATACATCTAAGGGAGATTAGATAGAGTCGGCGTTTCTGTGGAAATTCCTTTTAAAGATTTTGAACATATTCCATGAGAGTTGCACCATATCGGAAGATCCGTTTCTGATTGGCTCTCAGATTTAGGCTGTCACAAAAGCCCCAAGAGGCAAATAAAAATGTCGGAAGGTTTGTTTACTTTCCGCGTACTGGCTTTTATTACACATTTACAATAACAGTGACCGCGATAATTATTGTTAACTATTGCTCTGTTTGGATGTTATTCAGGAGAACATTATCTCTTTCAATAACGACCGTTATAGTCAAGAGGTATAACCTAACCTAATAGCAAAATAGCGGTGACAGCGCAGAGGCAAATGACCATCCGTCATTTGCAATTTGCCTCTTGCGCGCGCTCAATTGGTCCGCTTCTTCATCTTGAATTCTACTTTACGTTCTACTTCATTTTGAAGTAGAAGATGACACGGCGCAACTGAGAGGAGCTGAAGAAAGAAAAATTGCAAGAAGAATTGATGACTTGCAATGTGACAACATTGGATTCTCTCTATTTAAGGTGATTCTTCAGCGTTTAGTGCCGATTTCTGCCACCAGAGCGCTGCCGTACGATAGATGTAAAATTACAATTACTAGATAATCATCTGAAGAACGTCTCTGCAAAATATCTCGTCAATAACTTCAAAAATAAGGATGAAAGTACCAAAAAATGGAATAGTGTTTCGGTACTTTCAGCCTTATTTTTGAAGTTATTGACGAGATATTTTGTAGAGACGTTCTTCAGATGATTATCTAGTAACTGACATTCCGTTTTTTTTTTTTTTTTTTTTAATTAGAAATTACTTTTGGTCTGTAATTTGACATTAATCGAATGGTATAGCGCTCTGGTGGCAGAAATCGGCACTGAACGCTGAAGAATCACCTTAGACCTACGTTGAATAATCGACCTTCAGGAGATGGAATCCCTGCGAAATCGACTCTATGCATAGGTTCAAATGGCACAAAAACAGAGTCACCACTCTTGAATTCTCAGAAAGAGCACACCCGGTGTTTTTACGGGCCACTTTCCTGGAGCTGACTTGAATTATGTCTAAAATAACCAAGTCGAGCCGAACACCGGAACGGGGGACACTCTAGCAAGTCCCGAATAAAAGATGTGAGGTAGGTCAGTTAACAGGTAGGTATTTTTGCACCGTGTAACCATACAATGTTCAAACATGGGACCGTACATTTAAAAAAAAACAACATGCTCCTGTCCTGTGGTGGATGAGTTGGATGACCAAACAAGCTCGGAACATCACATTACATCCATAACACGGGACATTGAGTGCCAGACAGAGTTGCCTTGTCTCCATTTAAAGTGGGCACAACTTTTTAAATTCGCTCCAGTAGCGCACCGAGAGTTTCTTCATCTCTCTCTTTTCTCCATTAAGAAACGTATGTTAGACAAGGATGGACAAGGGGATAAAACCCCCTCCTTCTGTCCTTTTCCTACTCATACATTCAAATGGGAAATGAGAGAGATGGAAGATATCCTGGTTGCGCCAGTGATTCGCTCGATAATTTTTTGAAAGTTTCTGAAGAGTAATGCTGTAACGGCGCACTGTACGGTCTGACGTGAAAAAAAGGCAAACAATCAATAACAATAGTCATCAAAAAATATAATTTCCGACCTTAAAAGCTTCATTTAAAACTTTCCGGTGATTTTTCATTTTTTGGTTCAAATTACTTTAATTTATTTTTATTTATTCTATTTACAAATTAATTGGTCTTGAAAGTTTATAAATGAGTAATTGATCAGAAATTTACTTTTTCATTTTTGGCCATTTTTTAACCATCTCATAACATAGTGCGGCGACAAGACGTATTGCAGGTTGCAGGTAGAGTTCGTTTCAGAAGTATAGTTAGACCCCGAACGATGATCTTTGGAATTTTCCTAAAGTTTTATTTATTTATTTATTTATTTATTTATTTATTTATTTATTTATTTATTTATTTATTTATTTATTTATTTATTTATTTATTTATTTATTTATTTCCCCCCCCCACTGCATGATGTAAATGAATGAGAATTAGTTTGCACTTTGGATTTTTACTAAGGAACGCTTTAAAACCAAAAAAGTGAAAGTCTTGGGCACGGGGTTTGCTTACACCTACAATTATGCAACAAGCTCTACCAGATTTACCATGAGGAACGGGGTAGTCAACAATTTGCCTCTTTCTGCTTGCTAGTTCATTGTTGATGGATTCTGTACGTCAGAATAGCTCGTACAATTATTTTGGCTGTTCAACTTGGCAATATTGCAACCAGTTCTGCGCTCTTTTTCCACCCGGGCGTTCAGGTTACTGGTTGCTCTCGGAGTGTTTATAGATGTCAATCCGCGGGGTTTCAGCTCCTCCGTTGAGCTTTGGCGACCGGTTGATCGCACCCGGTGACTGCTGGCTGCTGACTGTTGACCAGTGACTGGCGAGTCCAGTCTATAGAGACAAATAGAGATCATATACACCCTGCTCACTGTGCAGTGTGCTTCCCACGTCCAAAAAATGAGACACGTCGAATCAGACTCATTTTTTTCGAGGACTCAACGAAACAACAGCCAGCCACCTAATGTTGAGTGGTGAGCTTAGCTCATTATAAGAGCAGTGAGTACCACTACCTACGTAAGACGACTTTTCGCTGACGCCGAAAGCCGTCGTAGAAATTGCATTATTAAATCGTTTAACGCTACCAAACGAATGATTCAGCGACGTAGCGTGCAATTTGGCTACGACGCAATTCGTCCATTAAATCCATGAAGAAGATCGAAGTATTGGGTGTTCGGTGAACACCTTCGAATTCGACCTTTCACATGGGTTTAAATGGACTGAATACATTTTTGCCAAATTGCACGCCACGCCACTGGAATGAATATCGCTGTCAAAAACGTTCCTTTCAGCAAGCTTAACAACATTAAACAGTGAATTCAATGATTATTTAAATCACACACTGCTTTTAAGGAGTCAATAGGTCATTCTGCCAGACCATTCTGCTTGTTTTGACTCTTGACAAGACATATACAAATAATTTCAACAATTCATTAAAGTCACGGTGCACGGTCCGTCTTTAAAACTTGCCGGGAAAAACGCCATTTAATATATAATTTTGGTATAGCTTTTAAGATGTTTTTATGATGCAGTTTCTATGACATTTTTTGCAGTAGCGTAGCGTGCGATTTGGCAACGTTGTATTGTGTCCGTTTAAACCTGTATAAAAGGTCGAATGCGAAGGTGTTCACTGAAGACCCTATCGTTCGATCTTTTTCGTAGGTTTAAATGGACGAACTGCAACGTTGCCAAATAGCACGCTACGCCACTGATTTTTTGGCGTCGGCGGAAATACTTTTCACCGTGGCATTACTCTTCAGTTTTCTTGAAATTTCAAGGTTGAGACCTAACTATAGTGTAACTTCAATAGATTTGGTTCCAAAATAAATTAGTAGTAGTAGTGAAGTCCAGCCACCTAAACCATGAGTTAGCTATGCTTGTATTTCAAAGCGAACGACTGGACTGAGAATACGGAAAGGGAAAAGAAGGGATGGATGTACCTACTAAGGACGGTACTATGGCAAATCAGCCAATCAGATTCCTGGATTTTAAATTTCCCGCTCGTGGCTCTCAATCAGTCAGAGGCATGACAACAGTGGCGGCTCAAGACTTGTGATGCATCGATCTTTCCACGAAGAGCTATAAAAAATAATTGCTCCTCGATAGTTTCAATTGAGTCTGCGAGTAATCGATAATTTTACTATAGGTTCGAATAAAGTGGAGGGGGGGGACGATAATTGATACTTTTCGAGCCGCCACTGGGTGAAATACGCTCTCGACTCAGTCGGATACCGTACATCGCACACCGTGCATAGTGTCCACTGGTGGATCCACAAAACCGTCTCTCTCTCTCTCTCTCTCTCTCTCTCTCTCTCTCTCTCTCTCTCTCTCTCTCTCTCTCTCTCTCTGGCCTATTGAATGCATGTGTTAGAAAAGGACAGAAATCACGGAGCAGCCCCTAATCTGTCTTTTTCTAACACACGCGTTCTAATGGGAAAAGAGAGAGAGAAGGATAGATTCCTGGATCTGCCGATAGACTAGTATCATACTGCGGCCGGATAGTCAGGATGGTCGAACACTCTTCTCTGTAAACTCATGAGCATGGCTCGATGTAAAAAATACAACCTTGCTCATTCATTGAATTAGATTTGCGGACTATTTAAATGTCTAATGGGACGTATACAACAAAGCGATCCCCGCGCATAGAGAGAGAGAGAGAGAGAGAGAGAGAGAGAGAGAGAGAGAGAGAGAGAGAGAGAGAGAGAGAGAGAGAGAGAGAGAGAGAGAGAGAGAGAGAGAGAAAATGAAAAGAAAGAAGTAATTTAAGCCCGAGCTGTCGGTAGATAGTTCCCTTGCACATTGCCATTACATTACACCGGGCAATCCACTTAGCAATGAGGCGGCTTGAAGCGTGTTAGTTCGCACGGGGTCCGCCATGCGCAGTGTAAGCGACGATTAACGCAGCGGTATGGCGACGAACGATGTGATGCGACTCGACGCGCGCACTTGGCTTTCGGTTGCCATATTTTCTCACCATGCATCATTTTAAGGAATGACCCCCTGCTCCAGCTGTCTTGCTCGAACATTACTTAAAAAAGCTCCCGAAAAGTTTCGTCGAGCACTTCCGTCAAAGAGCTCTCCCGTTGCTGGCCTGGTGCCCGAAACTTTCGGTTGCCAAATTGAAGTTTAACCCTTTTGGTCCGAATGCAAACTCGATACTTGATTTGATCTGTGTCACATAATATTCATTTCTAACTCCAAATACGACTAACAGCTGAAAAATGCGGTTCACGAGCGCCTTCAGTTAGGGACATATGCAAAATAAAGACCGCCGAGTAAGCATATTTAACTACCCGGACTAAAATGTGAGCAAGTCGACGCGACAGGACACCTGACCGGTCAATTTTGAATTTCCCGCTTCTATTTAAAAAAAAAAAAAAAAAAAAAAAAAAAAAAAAAAAAAAAAAAAAAAAAAATCATTTAATGTTCACCCTGCGCACACGAATTTGACAACACGGAGGTCGGAGGCACAGATCTAGCTTTAGCGCGCGCAGCGGAGAAGTGACAACTTACGAACGTAACGCTTGCTCCGTTCGGTGAGTTAATCCATTCTCTACGTAGAGAGAAAAAGAAATAGAGAGAGAGGGAGAGAGAAAGGGAGAGAGAGAGAGAGAGAGAGAGAGAGAGAGAGAGAGAGAGAGAGAGAGAGAGAGAGAGAGAAAGAGAAAGACGAGTGTTATTAAGAATCATCGTAAATTTCATCGGCACCTGATTTATTTTTGGTCCTCTTCCTCCTCCTCCGCGGAAGGTGCGCACGTCGTAGACGCGCGGGTCTTACACACACAAACACAGGGACACGGACACAGGGACACGCGGGAACACGGGCAGACTCACAGCTGATGTAGTTTTCAACCAGTTGGAGTCTGTCCAGAAAGACGTCTCAGTGACAATGTCAGGCTCAAGTGCCAAGAGTCAAGACATCAGAAAAAGGACGGCAACAGAGAGGAAAATCTCTCTCATACCCCCCGCTCCTCTCTCTCTCTCTCTCTCTCTCTCTCTCCTCGTAACTTGTGTCAATTCAAGCAACGCTCCCTCCTCCTCCTCCTCCCGTCATGTATTTACCGTCTCCAGAGACTGAAAATCCCCCGTTGGGCTGCGCGGGTTAAAGTGACGAACTTCGCAGGAAATTCTTTACCGCACCGTCCTGTAGAAAGCTCACGCGGACGACTAACTTACTGCATGTACTCAAGGACGGACGGTGTGAGACACGACACTTTTACTACCTCTGGAGTGTGGAATCTGGATGCTCACTTATTCCCCTGATTGGGATAATGTTACGGTAGAGGGGAACTAAGTTTTGCAAATGAGCAAGATTTCCAGGAGAGCGAAACTCCGAAATAAAAGGAAAATTAAGTAGCGCCGAGTCGGCCTCCGTGGTCTGGCGGTTAGCGCGACAGACCGCTAACCCAGAGATCCCGGGTTCGTATCCCGGCCGAGGCGCCAAGATTTGATGGACTCAGATCTTGTCACTTCGGGAGGATGTGGATGTGATCCTTCTCTCTTTCATCTTTTCTTCTTTTTTTCTCTTCCATCTGTGCCGTGGAGCTTTAATGGCGTTTGACGGACTCTTAAACTACTTAAAAAAAAAAAAAAAAGTGCCGAAGCATAACCTTTTAAAATATCTTTGCAGAGTTTAAGTACCAAGCTCTACCGGAGCGGGGAATGAGTTGCAAGTAACAGCCTCCCTTCTTCACGGGTAAACAGGGATAGGAACAGTTTCCCCGAATATTACGTCCTGTAGCACAAGCAATAATATTTGGGGGAAATATCCTGTACTTAAAGGGAAATTAAGACCAAAAACTGGGAAATGTCCAACAATTAATTTAAAATCTTTTCCTACTTTCAGTCTGAATTTCCCCGAAGTTGGTGATTTTTTCCTCGAATAAGTCCAGAATATTTTTCAAATATTACACTATTGGACCGGCGCCTTGGATCCAAGGATGCGAACCGTTCCAGAATTTAGAACCGGTTCCGGTTCAAAATCATCTGATAAAAGAACCGATTCCCGGTTCTCCTTTATTTTCCTCCAATGCAGAACATAAGTAGAACCGGTTCCACTTGCGGCTCACACACTTTAAAATGCAGGTTCCGGTACCTGTTCCGACGTAACCGAAGATCCATAGGTTCAGGTTTGGGTCCCGGTTCCGTCAAAAAGAAGGGTTTTCCAGGTTCCAGTTTGTGCTTGGATCCACGTTCTCCCTCTGCTTTCTCTTCTCTCTATCCTTCCGCTTTCCCTTCCCCCCTCTTCTCCTGCTTCAAAACTCCTGCTTGCATAACTTTTTATTTTTGAAAGTGTTCATTTTTAATTTCAGAACGCCAACTTTGGTGAATATTAATTCACTTAATAACGGTAAAAATAAAAAAATAAAAAAAAAGCAAAAAACAAAAAACAAAACCAAAACCGCCGAAAATTAAGTAGAAGCAATTTATACTCTGAACAGCTTAGATTCCATAATCCGCGTATGATCCGTGCGCGGTAACTGGTTTGACAAGACACTTCCCCTCCTGAAGTTTAGAAATAAGGGAGAGAGAGAGAGAGAGAGAGAGAGAGAGAGAGAGAGAGAGGGAGAGAGAGAGAGAGAGAGAGAAAGAGAGAGAGAGACGACGCGGATAGTTTCGGAGAGAAGATTCTGCATCGCGCCGCGCCGCGCCATGTATACTTAAAGTGTTACAAGCATCCAGACAAGCGGGCATAAGTCAGTTTGCGCTGCTACTGAAAACACTCTCCGCCCTCGAGTCCCCGCGACATGTCATCCTTCGCTCCCTCCCTCCTCCCCCTCCCCCGTCATAGCCACGCTAATCGCTTGCAGCCTTCTCCCGTAAAATACGAGCGAAATCTATGAATTCCCTCGCGAAAACACGATCGCGAAATGATGCGCTCACATTACCAGAGAAGAAGCGAATCCTCCGTGGTGTAGCTAGCGCGGAGCTCTAGTCGCGGATATTCTGACCCCGTGGCCGCGTCAGACGCAACGCCCGTCGCACACAGATCTCCAACTGAAGCATGAGTATGAGATACAATCTTTCGCTACGAAGTTAACCCATAAGAAATTTATTCTTTTCTCCCTCATTTTTCTAACAAAATAAATGACAGTGCCAAAAAAATGCAACAATATATAAAAATATTCTATTAACTTATGTTTATTGGCTATTATGTAAGAAAATTGAGCCATACTGATGTCTGAAAAGACATGGAATTTCCAAAACAAACCAAACAAAAAACATTCTTTCGACTGGTTTTTATCCATAACCTAAGTTCAGTTAGTTCACTATGAAAATTCCATAAAAATAGTACATGTCAACTCCTAAAAATGGCGTAAACACATACGAATGTTTGATGTTAGATGCTCCATGGTTCTTCTATAATGCCTTTAAATGCCAATCATGGTTTTTGATTATTTCTATTATTTGCCATCAAAAACGGAGAATTGAACAACTAATCTTGAAAAGACACGGAATTTTCAACCAAAAAAAAAAAAAAAAAAAAAAAAAAAAAAAAAAAAAAAAAAGCAGTCGTTGAAACGGTTTCATCCGTAACCTAAAGTTTTAGTTAGTTCACTATGAAAATTCAATAAAAATTTTAAATTTCAAGTCTAATAAAATGGCCAAAGCAAAAATATGTTGCTATAGACGCACCTCGGAAATTACCTTGAATTTGAGCTGAATCAGTGCAGTCGTTCTTGAGATAATTTTTTTTTTCAATTTTTTTTTTTTTTTTTTTTTTTTTTTAAAAAAATAGGAAAAACTAACCATTAAAATGGGTTTCCAGTTTTTCCTGGTCTTTCAAACATCCGCAAAATTTCATTTCAAAACTCGTCCGAGCTACCTTTTAGATGCTTATCCAGTTATGTCCTTTTATACGTTTTTAGAAGACTCATCATTTTCTTCGCAAACTTTTACACACGATTTGACAATGCAAACTCGACAGACAACCTTGCAAGAAACTTCTTAGGAAACACCACAAATGGATTTTTTTTCCGTTTTTTTGTTTTGTTTTTTTTTTTTCTTGTTGAAGCGATGAGGTAAGAAAAACTTCTCTTGTCCAGAAAAATTCATATTTCGGTTAAATGTGCGATCATTCAGACGCGCGATTGTTGAATGGCGCAGCGTCCGACGTCTAGGGGTCACGTTAAGTGGATTCCGCTTCGCTGACATGTCCAATTCCCTCTTTTCCCTTACTTACTACAATTATCAATTTATTTTTAATCTGTTACTCGATCTTAACCATTTTTCGTTATTCCCTCATTTCGCTTCATTTGCTTATATCATATACCTGTAAAGTGTATACGACTGTATAATGTATAACTCCGCGGGATCAGTCACGCTTCATATAGAATGCGCAAATGCAGGGAATGAAACGAATATGGTAGCATTCAACAGGGGGTTGAAGGTGGGAAATATCAAACGAGGTACTCATCCTACATAATGTAAATGTAATGCAGCAGCATGGGAAAAATCGAGCTTCTCTTGTCGGGAACGAGAAAGGGTCTTTTGCGTACCTACTTTTGCTACAACAATACAGAACCTTGATTCTAAAGTAAAATTCAGAGAAAATAAAAACCACGTTCATTAACTCAGGAAATAACTTCCATCCCAAACAGCCCGCGTTGAACAAGACACTACACTGAAAAGAAAAAAAAGGGCTAAATTTAACTATTTTATAGTTAAAAATATGGACAAACCACTTAAAAACTGTTAGTTTGACTGTTTAAATTAGTTATCTTCTGAGATTCCGAATCTCAGAGCAAAGTATGTTGGTCGAACTTTTTCCTTTGTTAACCTTTAAATTCTTTCGCACTCGGTCTACTACATTCCTATAATTCGTCATCCGATCAACTTTGGACTTTTACATTCGATTTGGACAAACTCACGTTTCCCTCACCGGAGACGCGTGTCTCACTGCATGTTACTAGCTTTCGGCAGTACATTAAATCGGAGAATAACTAGTCGACAAACCTATCCTGCGGTTCCTTGCACCAATTTCACGTCGACAACATTGGTATGCCGGGGAGAAGGTTAAAGAGACAGGGATTCTAAAAACGTTGCATCTTATACATGTATACTTATACGTAAAGTCAACCACAAACACACCGGCAGAGTTATTCAGCTTGTAATAGCTTCCTTTTTTTTACGAGCTCCCATCTGGAGGGCTGTTAAATTAAAAAAAAAAAAAAAAAAAAAAAAAAAAGAATTCGAAGAATTTTACTACGGACAGACCCGATCAAGCGTGGTACATACGGGCAGGCCCTTTGATCAGCCAACACTTTCGAGACTTGGAAGTTTTATTGTTCTACTATGTGTGTGAAACGGCCAGAGCTGCCGTTTTGCTTAAGAATATCGGCATTTTTAAATTCATCGATGATTCCACCGGTTGAGGAAAGGAATATACAGTCCACTTCAGTGTATGACTGTACTGCACGAAAATACTCTGACCTGTACGATCTTTTCTCAATCGGTGCAATCGCCGTTAAAATATTAAAATAAGCGCAAGTTTTTTAAAAGCCATCGACGACTCCACCGGTCGCGGAAAGAATTACACAGCCCACTTCAGTATGTGACTGTACTGCACGAAAATACTCTGACCTGTAATCTTTTCTTCAATCGGTGCAATCGCCGTTAAATTATTAAAATAGCCGTTTCATTCTCACAGAGCTGCCGTTTTGCGTAGAATTAATGCCATTTTTTAATTCATCGAGGATTTCACCGGTTGAGAAAAGATTACACAGTTCTGTTTATTACAAGACTGTACTGCACGAAAATACTCTGATCTGTAATCTTTGCTCAATCGGTCGAATTGCCGTTAAATTACTAAAATAGCCGCAAGTTTTTTAAAAGTCATCGACGACTCTACCGGTTGAGAAAAGATTGCAGGTTCGAGTATTTTCGTGCATTTGAGTCATACACTGAACTAAACTGTGTAATCTTTCCTCAACCGGTGGAATCATCGGTGAATTGAAAAGTGTCATTAATTATACGCGAAACGGCAGCTCTGGAAACGGCCACGGACGGCACAGCCTATATTTGTACGCTGAAATTTTGTAAGTAGAAGATAGGGTGGTGGCAGGGACAGGAGAACACACGAAGGAGGAGGGGTGGGGGAGGGGGAAGGGGGGAGGAGGGGTGGGGGAGGGGGAAGGGGGGAGGAGGGAGGGGGAGGAGGGATGGGGAGGAGGGAAGGGGAGGGGATAGCTGTGCAATTGGTCAGCGAGCATGGTGCAATAACAAGGTGGCTGGTGACTCGTGACAATGCGTGTCGGGAAGAGCGATAAATTCAGTAATTGAGACGATGGATGCAAAAACGACATTTATCCGATGTATCTCAAACGGAGGAATGAGTGGTTGTAGCACCAAACGCCTCGATTGTGCGATGTCACTGATGTCATACTTAATTACGCGATGGGTTATTGGCGTATCGGTATCTGCCCCCTCGGTCATACTTTGTAGATAGGTTTAGTGTGATGACAAACCGTCAGAATGACTACATCTTCATTCTTGCACCACACATCCCTTTTACTACTTATGCATGATGGGTTGCTTGCAGGGGTCAAAAGAGAGGGGGGGGAGGTTGAAAACGATGAATTTTCTTTACCCAAAGTGACGTTTTTTGTTTTCCTGTGTATAACTTCCTTGAGAGCATACCTACAAGCACGGAGCACAGTGGTTACTGGAGCGAGTCATTGGGTGGAGTCGGACATGGAATACATATATAACTAAAAATGCAATTTTTAGTCAAAAAGCAAACTACAAAGAACGATTTTGAAAGGAAAGTTCGAAATAAAACCAACGTTTCAAACCACTTTCAAACTTTCAAACTTCCACTTTCAAACTTCCACGTAGCGTATTAACAAATATAAACGCATTTATAGTCGCCAAGCCATGAATGTACCTACGAAATAATTACTCGCATTTTTCAATTCATTGATGAATTCCAATGGTTGAGAAAAAAATAAAAAATTCATTTCAGAGTATGAGTGTAACGCACGAAAATACTCGCATCTGTAATCTTTTCTCAATCGGTGGAAACGCAGTTAATTAATTAAAATATCCGCAAGTTTTTCAAAGTCGTCGACGAATCCACCAGTTGGGAAAAGATTACAAGATGCGAGTAGGTATTTTCGTGCATTACAGTCATGCACTGAACTGAACTGTGTACCCTTTTCTCAACCGGTGGAATCATCAGTGAATTGAAAAATCCCATTGCACGGGAAACAAACAGATTGGTATAATTTACCATCTGCATTGCTGATTTTGGAGTCTGCTTATCAAGTATGGTAAATGCAATGTACCTTGTGGTGAAACGTACCAACAAGTTGTCTTAATCTACCACAAGGTACGTTGTATTTACTATACGATGGTAAAATTTATCTTACTTGATGGCAGATTCCAAAATCAGCTATGAAGATGGTAAATTCTACCAGTCTTTTTCCCCCGTGTAATAATTATACGCAAAACGGCTGCTCTGTAAGAAACATACACAGCCAGACAACTTTAAAAGTTTCTATCTGTGTGAACACCGCGGGACGGGAATCAAAAACCCTTCTGGCGCTTATTTTCTGGTTCGACTATCAAGTTCTGTCGGGAAAGAACGGGAACGCACGGACGGACATTCGCGAGTCGCACGCGCCGCACGACAAGATAGCAATCTCCGAGCAGAGGTGTTGGTGGTATGTGTATTAATGTGTGTACTTACCAGTGTACACGTACTTACACATAGGGGTGTAGTACACTGTTATAAACACATGTGTGTGTATTTAGATCCGGAATCAACCGTCTCGCACGTGACGAAGTTGAAGCAAGCGATTAATTTTTTATTCGCTCGGATGCGATGTGGCGCAGATCGTACGCATTAATTATTCTCAAGTTACATTGCAAACATTAATTATATCAACCCTCCTTTTATTCTAAATGGGCCCTTGCAAAATTGCTTCTGATGGGTTTTTTTTTTTTTTTTTTTTTTTTTTTTTTTTTGCACTGGAGCCATACAGATGGAGGGATTGTGAATGGTACTTGAACATTCGATATAGTCTTTTTTATATGAATAAATTCGATTAATCGAATACCCGAGTCACCCGTTCCATTTAAAAAGCTAAAGGTAAATTATTGAGTTTTTCAATGAGGCTTTTGTTTGTAACTTTGCAGTGTTTCACACGCATGAAATAGTAAAAAAAGTAAAAAAGTAAAGAAATGGAATCTAATCGATTCCCTCCATTTGAAACATGGTAAAATAGTAGATTATTTGGTGTCAGCATTTGTCATTATTCTCATGGTTTGAATTTCAATCAGTCCATTATTAACAGATTCACTGCGGATCAGAGTTTAAGAATAAGGATAAAACCCCCGCACCGATAATGCAATACGTTGTGTCAGCTCAATATGCGCGTACATGAAACACAATTTTTTTGGGGGGTTTCTTGTTGGTTTGTTTTCAATTGTCATTGTTGAGTCCAAACAATGGTCGATTTTGAATACATAATAGATAAGATACAAAAGTTGAAAGACTCACCTTTGAAATGGACGCGCCAAGGCCAGCTTGGCAGGATCCTTGCCTGTGGTAACCCCAGCTACCTGAAAAAAAAAGAAACCAAAATGGTTTTTTAGAATTGCATACGTGACGTGTGTTGTCTATGAAGCCTAACAGTGACTGCTACAGATATTATCCCATGAAAAATACACATTGGACTCATGGGCGGATCCAGCGATTTCGCAACCATGAATTCATCCCATTTAAACGTATGAGAAACAGTCGATTCTTGAGGGGGGCATGACACTCTTACTAATCAATTGTTTCGCATGCATTCAAATAGGAATAATACACAGTTGCTACATCGCTGGATTCGGATTTGATTGGACTATACATAAACTGTGTCACTAATGTAGAAACATTCATCACGATATTTCAACCCTTTCAAGGAAAGTGGTGCACATATTGTCCAACTTAATTTGGGTCTGTTGCATACTTTTGCTACAGCATTATAGAGGATTGATTCTGGTGTAAAATTGCCTAAAAATCACACGGAGAACATCGAACATATAGGAACGGACATATATTTGGGATATGGACTGAAGGACGGATATTTGGACTGAAGTCACGTGAGGCTCCATCTGCTATCCTTTTCTAAAGCATATGCGTTCTGGGAGAAGAGAGAGAAACATTTAAATACGTTTATTCCAGAGATTACTAAGTCAAAGAGATATGGCAAGTCCTATCCCCGCCATGTTAGAAGACCGTTAATCGACATTTTGTAAAAAAACGCCTTCAAATAGGCCGTGATACAATACGGCGTACCATCTGGTGGACCATTTTTCGTAAACATTGCTATTACTGCTGTTAGCGGAAATAAATGCTAGGCACACAATTTTCTGAATTTTTTTACTTTCCAAACACGTTGATAAAATGGAAAATGTCAAGGGAAAAATTTAACCACTAAAATAACCACTAAAACTTTAGTCAAAAGTCATTTAATGGCAGCCGAACGCACTTCGGTTACTTTCAGAATTATTTACAAAAATGGTCCACCAGATCGTATGCCAGTTTGCCTACTTCGTAGGAGTCGCTTAACAGTTTTGAGCAGTTCTGCCATATCTCTTTAGCTTAGTTATCTCTGGTTTATTCTGAACCCGTGAAAAAAGGTCGAACTCAAGGATGTTCCCGGTTCACCCAAAAGTTCGATATTTTTCACGGGTTTAAATTAAACAGACAAAATTCGAAGTTGCCAGATTGCATATACGCTACGCTACTCTCTGCTCCTGCGCCTGGAGGATAGGACAAGGAGGAAAAGGAACTAATAGAGCTCAAATTAGTTAAGCACCAAAAACAATTTGTTGAACATTCATTGGTTACGAGCAACAGACAACGAGTGATCAATTTATTCCTTCCGTTTGTTTTGCGTATACGTATTTATCTTTCTTCTCGGGCGGTGTTATAAAGCAAACTTATAAAAAAATAAATGTGTAACGCGAGAAGTTCCATGTGTGAGCCGACTCTTTAAAAAAATTAGTCTACGTCACATCCGATCTTTCTTCTACTCAGTCGAAGTCATGATCCCCCCCAATTCTGTTTTTTATGGGGTTGTTTGATGTCACAAAATTAGGAGTCTCATTCACGACAACCATTATTACTGCTACGACAAAGAAAGACGCAGAAAAAAAGGCAAGGTTCAAGCGGTTCCATGTTTTGTATCGCACTAAACGGTACGCAAAGACATTACGGAAGAATGCGATCTCTCAGCGCGGAAAAAAGTGCCAGTAAGCTTTACTGTACGCAATGGACATGATGCATGATACTGCCCCAGGAGGGGATGTAAGGGGTGGAAGGGTGGAAGGTGGTTTGGACTTTGGACCTATTTCCTTGTAACAAGGATCAGTGGCGTAGCGTGCAATTTGGCAACGTTGCATTTCGTTCATTTAAACCCATGGAAAATATCGGGGCGCGGACGTTTCAGGCGAGAATACGTGGAAAAGGGGCGTTTTGCATGGGCGAAAAACGGTATCCCTTTTGGGCGAAAGCAATGCAAATCATGGGACGTTTCTGCGAGTGATAAAACGCAGTTTTAAGGCTTATTTTTAAAAGTTTCGCAACGTATCAACCAGTAATGAAGAATACTAAAGTTTCAGAACCTTGGCAGTTTAAGTAGATTAAAGACTGGAATAAGAAAAAAACGATGAAAGAAACTGTGCGCCTTCTCCCCCACAACCCTGGTCACAACTAACTGTATCACTGCCGATCCTTGTAAAAATCCATTATTAAAGTGCAAGTTGTTATCATTAATGTCGTTTGCACCTATAAACACATGGTGCGTTTCATTGGAATATCGTTCTTATCATTAATGTCTTCAATACCTGTACCTAAACCTTCGATACCAATACCTATAAACCTATATGCCTTCAATACCTAAAAACACAGTCCGTTTCATTGGAACATCGTTGTTATAATTAATGTCGTTTGTACCTATAAACACAGTCCTTTTCATTGGAAAATCGTTGTTATCATTAATGTCTTCAATACCTACAAACACAGCCCGTTTCATTAGAATGTCGTTGTTATCATTAATGTCTCCAATACTTATAAAACACAGCCAGTTTCATTGGAACATCGTTGTTTTAATATTATTAATGTCGTTTGTACCTATACACACAGTCAGTTTCATTGGAATAATATATCGTTGTTATCATTAATGTCTTCAATATCCTATACCTATAAACACAGTCCGTTTCATTGGAACGACTTTGTTATAATTATAATGTCGTTTGTACCTATAAACACAGTCCGAATCATTGGAACATCGTTGTTATAATTAATGTCGTTTTTACCTATTCACACAGTCAGTGTCATTGGAATATCTTTGTCATCAGTGTCTTCAATACCTATAAACACAGTTATTTTCATTGGAGCATCGTTGTTATCATGAATGCCTCCCATAACTTTAAAACACAGCTATAGTTTCATTGGGACATCGTTGTTATCATTATTGTCATACTGTCATTTGTACCTATAAACACAGTCCGAATCATAGGAACATCATTGTTATCATTATGGTCGTTTGTATCTACAATCACAGTCTGTTTCCTTGGAATGTCGTTGTTATCATTAATGTCTTCAACACTTATAAAACGCAGCCAGTTTCGTCATTAGAGCATCGTGGGCCTTCGTCCAAATATCGAACTATTGAGTGCTCGGTGAGCACGTTCGTATTCGACCCATTACATGGGTTTACATGGACCAAGTACAACGCTGCCAAATCGCACGCCACTGCATGACATGAAAAAACACGGTTTCTAAATAGCACGAGCCGCCACTACCGAAAAAGAAGAAAATATGATACTTCTGAACAAAAAATCTGCACGAAGAATTCGTTCCTGCAGAGACTCTACAAGAAATACCATAAATCAACTCATTATGTGAGTCTGCGCATGAATTTTGTAAATTTTTTGATACGATACTCATCGTAACTTTTGCTTGTTTTTACTTAAAGAATTATCTTTATTCAACCGCTTACATCAAAAGTTAGCAAGAGCCTTAATGTACTTGGGAATTATTCAATGCGTCTATTAACCCTTTCAGACCGGGTGATAACATTACAATGTACGTTTGAATAACATTGCATCTTATGGAAAACATAAAAATTCAATATGCACATCAATTTAGACGAGGAGACAGCGTTACGATCAACCATGTTGGTCAAAATCCGCGTTTTTGAAAAAAAAAAAGGAATTTCAGGTCTGAAAGGGTTAATCCCACTATCTTCACTGCGAACTAAATAGAAGGCTTGAATTTATTTGACGCCCAGTCAAAGAAAATTCGCCCTTATTTTTCAAAGGCGGCGGTGACTCGCAAGTTCAATCGAATCAACACACGCCCGCCATCACAACCACCTCACCGTCGAAAAGTATCGGGGAGAGAGAGAAAAAGGATAATATACGAGAGAGAGCCGGAAAGGATAAGGATGAGCGCGCATGCGCAGAGGGATAGACGGACAATGGGGAGGGGAAGGGAGAGGAAGGAAGATGGAAGTCCATTAATGCAATCAGTTGCAATGCGGCAGTTTAAAATATGATCACGTTGAATGGTGCATAAAATTGAAACAAAGACAAAAGGTGATGCTGATGGTGATGATGGTGATACCAATCGACGACCGTCAGAGCGCGCAGTGGTCGCGGGACGGCGCACTGTGATCTGAAATCGTCACTGAAAAAACAAAGTTTAAGTAGAATCGAAGCAGCTTTCTAAAATAGCTTCGTAAAGCAAAAGTCCTAGCTCTACCGGAGCAAAGTGCGGTTGTCCTAAAGCGCTACTTTGGTAGAGCCAAAGCAAGAAGAGAGGCTATTACTCTAAAGAAGTAGTGCTTTGGTACACCTGAAAATTTCTCCGTTACAGCTTGAACTTTTGCTCTACGAAGCTATTTTAAAAGGCTGCTTTAGCTGTACATAAACTTTGTTTTTTCAGTGGTCAAAAAATGGCCAAAAATTAAAAAGGAAAAATTCTCATAAATTTTGTCAATTATAAACATTCAAGACCAATTTTAATCACAAAGATCATTTTAAAAGGGGGTATGGGAAGTGGAATTTCAGGAAAGAGGATTTTTCCCCCAACTTTTTTTCTACCCCATAATCTCAGGTTCATTTCAACATCACATTTTTAAAATACGAAGATTGGCCTTGAAATTATGGCCAATTTAGTATTCATCAAGCAACAAAAGCACCTATTTCAAAGGGATATGATCATCACTCGCTTTTTTTTTAAAGCCTCTCTTCACAAGAATGAATTAGGTTTTTGTCAATTTTTCTTCATTCAGGTAGGTACATTTTTTTTTAGGAACGATTTTATGGATATTCGGATGCAATTTTTGTTGGTTTCAAAGCTGATCTGCATACTTTGACACGGGGATTTTCTAAAATTTTGATTTTTATGAGATTTACAATGTCCTCAAAGTTCATTTTTTAGTAATTTTTTAACGTTTTTTTTTAAAAATTTGCCTTAATTGCAAGTTTTCAAACAGTCAAAAACGGCCTTATCAAAGGGTGCGATGGGTCGGCTTTGAAACAAACAAAAAAAAATGCTGATCAAATATCTTCAAATTCGCCAGAAAAAAATGTACCGATTGACATTGGGAAAATTACCAGTGCGAAGAGGGCACTTCATAGTCCCCTTAATAATTCATTCACAGGAGATGTATTTGGAAAGTTTTAAATTAACCTTGAGAGA
Organism: Trialeurodes vaporariorum; assembly: GCA_011764245.1. NCBI lineage: Eukaryota > Metazoa > Arthropoda > Insecta > Hemiptera > Aleyrodidae > Trialeurodes > Trialeurodes vaporariorum. Next base: position 17,327,727 of record VMOF01000111.1, on the reverse strand, counting down.
TCGCGAAAAGGATGATATTTGATGATTTTTTTCCACTGTTTTTTGACTGTTGTTGTTGTTATTATTGTTTTTTTGTTTTTGTTTTTTGTTTCAAAAATTTAATTAATACCAAAGTGCGCCGGGTTGGGCCAGGCCAGGAACCAAGACCGCGCAAAGAAGCGACCGCAGCGTGGTCTTTATAATACTGCAACGCGGACAGAGAGCAGATGACTTGGACGAAATAAGCGTTTTATTGAGGCGTTGTTGCCGCCGCGAGCCGCAGCTCTTGTTGAAGCAAACACCAAATATGTCTCGAGCCGTTCCAGGCACCCTCTTACGGGCGCCCTACACCCTATGTCTGTGTATGACAATCATGTTCGTTGGATATGACAACCTCGATTTGAAGAAAAGCAATAACAGTCGGACGGTCATAATATGTCGGAGAACTTAGAGTGTGGATGAAAAAAAGGCCGTGGTGGTATCTTGTCATCATTGCTCATATCGATGGACAGAGTAAGATAGATGCGGTGTCTTTTAACACTGTTATCATCTCTCTCTCTCTCTCTCTCTCTCTCTCTCTCTCTCTCTCTCTCTCTCCTCTCTCTCTCTCTCTCTCTCTCTCTCTCTCTCCCTCTCTCTTCTTCTTCCCCTCTCTCTCTCCGCCCTGTTTCTCTCCCTCTCTCTATGCCTCTCTCTTCCTCAACCTTCCTCCCTCTCTCTCTCCCTCTCTCTCTCTCTCTCCCTCTCTCTCTTCCTCTCTCTCTCTCACACTCTCTCTCCCTCTCTCTCTCCGCCCTATTTCTCTCCCTCTCTCTATGCCTCTCTCTTCCTCAACCTTCCTCCCTCTTCTTCTCTCTCTCTCCCTCTCTCCCTTTCTTCCTCCCTCTCTCTCTCCCTCCCTCTCTCTCCCTCTCTCTCTCTCTCTCTCACTCTCTCTCTCTCTCTCTCTCTCTCACTCTCTCTCTCTCTCTCTTTCTCTCTCTGCCCTATTTCTCTCCCTCTCTCTATGCCTCTCTCTTCCTCAACCTTCCTCTCTCTCTCCCTCTCTCCCTCCCTCTCTCCCTTCCCCCCTCTCTCTCTCTCCCTCCCTCCCTCTCTCTCCCTCTCTCAGACTATCTATCTTCTTCTCTCTCCTCTCATTTTCTTCTCTGTTCTTCGTCTCTTTCTGGTTAAAAGGAAACGCAAGCGACGCGACACCGGCGCGACGTCATCTGTTGGCGGGTGAAAATGTCCTTCACGATGGGGGGTTTGGTAACGGTAAGATACGAGCTGCAGGGGTGTTTCGGACGGAGGGATGAGAAATTAGGGATGCAGTCGCCACAGCGGTTATATACACGACACGAATGTGAAATCGGGGGTGGTTGTAAACAGGGGAGGAGAGCGGGAGAATATTGTGTGAGTGTATGAGTACGGGACATGAGAAGCAGCCAGAGTCAAGTCTCCGTTGTTTTATCCCACAGGAAATGCGTGGCTATTGCTACACCCGGTCCTCGACTTAATTTATTTACTTTCTTCCAACGGAATATGAATTAGTTGTCTCCGCGCTCTCGTTTGGTGGCTCAAGGACGCAGGGTAATGGGTACCGTTTGATGGTTAGATGCTTCGGACAGTTTTTAACGTGATTACTGATGCTGGATCGCATAACAGTGGTGGCTCGTGCAATTTGGCAACAATGTTTTCCCTACGTTTGAATCCATATAAAACAATCGATTGCAGGTGAAGCGCTGCTTCACAATAGAATCGATTGTTTTGCATTGAATCAAATGGAGGGGAAACACTGTTGCCAAATTGCTCGAGCCGCCGCTGTCACATAAGACATCAAAGTCATCAAAAATCGTCGTTTTCTCGGCCTTTCAAGCTGAATTTACGACTTTCTAGTGACATACCTAGGTTTGAATTACTCGTGATTTCCGCTGGTCTATACATCAGATTGGACTATTTATTTGCTTAATAGCAAAATTTTGCAAGAGCCCCATTGTTGACAATGTTTGATCCTCCCCCCCCCCGAAAAAATCCTGGATATGTCACTACCTATCAAACTTAGTTTTTCTTTTTATTGCTTTATCTATGAAGATGCCAACGTGAAAACGCAATGCATTTTTTTTTTTTTTTTTTTTTTTTTTTAATTTTTTTTTATTTTATTTTATTTTAAAAAACAAAACAAATATGAATGAAAACAAGGTAGTGCTAGGAATAAGATTGTCTGATTGTCAATGTGCCTATATAGTCCTGTCTTGGAGTTCAGTATAATTTCCTTCGCATTACGCATTCATGTTTATTTCATAACCTTATAGCAGAAGCCGAAGGAGCTGCAGTAGTCGCCGCGCGCCCGCCCTGTCAAAGATATGCCGAGACTCTATAGAATATTCATTTACATTGGAGCTAACCTCAAACAAAGAATCAACATGAATGTGCGCATCCGACCACACCAGTCCACACCACAGCTCATTCATTTGATTCATTCAAAATAAGCCGCATCCATTTTTTCCCTTTTATTCCTGTAAATGCAAGTCAACCCGCGAAGCCGCAATCATGATAATAATTGATTCAAATTGAAAAACGGCTGCCTGTGTCTTGCATTTCGCGGAGTGGTGACACTGGTGACTCTTCTCCGTTATCCGTATACCTATGAAATCCTTTCAGGGCCGAATTATGAAAAAGTAGGAGAAGAATTATTGAATTATCGGTCAAATGAATCAGAGACATCTGAGTGGACCTCAGAAGGTCGTGCAAAATTAAAAACAAAATAAAACCCGCAAAACATCTCCATGAATTATTATCATCAAAGACGGCGGTTTTCCTATTTTTTGTGGAGCCCATGACCCCGTATTTGGCCCCTCGGTTTATTTTACCCGACATTGATGACCTCGCGACACACTCTATGGTCACGCGGTAATTATAGACTGTCTGACAGCGCGTCTAGACGTCAAACCTTTCATTATTATTATTTCACCTGCAAAAAAAACAGAATTAATGTTTTCGACCGATGACCGATACCGCTGTCAGCATTATGCCTGAAGTTCAGTAAAATTTGTCATTACCTCTATTTCGTCCAATCCGACAAATGTTCGAGTTTACCACATTTTTTTTTTGCAGTTAACAGAATCAGTCATTGTGATATTGATAATTCGATCCAAGAGTCGATTTGCAACATTCCGTTTTCCGGTATTTTCAGTGGCAATATAATAATAATAATTTTGAGTGTTTGATAATAGATGATAACGTCTTTAAGACAAATGTATAGTTCTACTAAGGTAAAAAACACCAGTTATACACACCCCCTAAGAACGGTACCAGTGATAGACACCCTGAAAGGCTGATGCCCTGATCTGAAAAAAGAAAGTTAGTTAGGACTTAAGATAAATTACTTCCAAGTTCTGCTGTTCCGATGTCATAGCACTTCAATATGCCTTCTAAGTCCGAAAAATTGTGCATTTGTGGCAAAAGAATTTTAGAAATTTTGGGTTTGTCACTGATGTCGTTCTTAGGGGGTGTTTGTAACTGGTGCTTTCACCCTATGGAGCTCTTGCAAACTTTTGCTGTGGGCAAACGAAATAGTCCACTTTAATGAAAAAACCAGCGAAAATCATGAAAATTGCACTAAGAAAGTCTTTAATCCAGAAATAAACTCACATAACTGCTAAAACGTCAAGTTCGTAATGGTGGTTCAACGCAGGTATCATGGGAGATTCCTGTCCAATTTGTTACTTTCTCTAAGGAAACAAAGATATGTCTCAATTATTTAGATAGGAATCTCCCATGATACCTGCGTCTCTCCGAAATTAAGCCCGATTCTGAGAGTGAATTTCGCGATTTTTTAGTGTACTCATCGTCATTTTTACTAGTTTTTATGCAAGAAGCAACTCTTCAATCCTCTGTGGCAAAAGTTCGCAAGAGCCCCATTCCATTCCTTCCAAAAAATGAGTTGAAATTACAAAATAAACTAATAATACAGTTCGTCAGCTATTACTACTTTGGTTAACTAACATTTCATTTTCTTCTGTTCTTTAATTCACTTTTTATTGTGAAATTTTGACTGTTTTGAATTCCGTTGGGGGGGGGGGCTGTGGGCGCTCATGCCTCTATCAAAGCAGATGGATGAGACTATTTTTCATTAGCGCGACGCTGCGGAAATTACATGGATGATGCATAAAAAAAGAAAAAGAAAAAGAAAAATTATATCATTGGAATGCGTGATAACGATGACGCATTAAAAGGAATGGTTATTCAAGTCAGTCCGTGCGAGGGAAATGGTTTTTAAGTGGGGTCGCGGTTCCTTCGTCGCGTCGCGTCTTGGTCGCCTCGGCAGGGTCGCGGTCGGCTCCCTTTGAAACTCATCCAGTCATCTGCGCATGCGCACAAGGCAATATGAAGATATTTTGAGAGAGACATGTTTATGTCGTCTGCAAATCACAAGACCCCGGTGTCTGAAAGACCGTGCTTATAGTGTACTTAAAGTTAAGGCCAGGTCTGGTGACTGCAGACCGCTAAACATGATATGCCCGACTGCGGTGCTACGGTGTCGTTGGCTGCAAGTGAACCGTGCACTGTGCAGACTACATTGATACAAAGGCATTGATGGCCGTGAACTATTTGAACCCATGCAAATGTATAGATTTGTTTTTGGAGGAACAATTGGCTGTGAGCGTTCGGATATACTTTTCCACCCATTTGAACCCGTGTAAATGTATCGCATTTTTGGAAGAACATCGGCTGTGAAAAGTCGGATATACTTGTCCGCACCCATTTGAACCCGTGTAAATGTATCGTCTTTTTGGAGGAGCATTGGCTGTGAACATTCGGATATACTTGTCCGCACCCATTTGAACCTGTGCAAATGTATCGCATGTTTGGAGGAGCAATTGGCTGTGAGCATTCAGATATACTTTTCCACCCATTTGAACCCGTGTAAATGTATCGCATTTTTGGAGGGGAATTGGCTGTGAAAGATCGAACACACTTTTCCACCCATTTGAACCCGTGCAAATAGTGTATCTCTTTCTTGGAGGAGCAATTGACTAAGCACGATCGGATAAGTATATACTTTTCCATTCATTTTAACCCGTGCAATAGTATAGAGTTTTTGGAGGATATATGTTTCAATATTTTCCTCCATTCGAATGTGTGTACATCACTCGATTGTAGGCAAAGCACTACGAAGCACTGATTGTAAAGCAAAGCTGCTTTCATTAAAGAATCGATTATTTACCATAGAATCAAACGGAGGAGGAAAAACATTGTTGCCAAATTGCGCGTTCTCATTCCTCTCCGGCCGTCAAACCAATCTTTTGTCTTTTTTGACTATTTATCTTGCGTCTGATGAACCCCATATTTGCGAAAGAGAACACTGAAGATGGGGGATGTATACGGGGAGCGTAACACCAAAAAAAAAAAAAAAAAAAAAAAAAACTTTGTCAAATGTATAAAAAACATCGTCTGAAACAAGAGAGACAGAAAAGATAAACAGGTGAGGGTGGGAATGACAAAAAGGGGGTGAAAACGAGGTCGATGGGCTGCGGGGGAAGGGGGGAGGGGGCACTCGGAGGACGTGAGCTACCAGACGCTGGCGCTGAAATACATCGTCTGTTTAATGTCAAACGGTGGCAACTTAGTTCCCCGCATCTACAGCTCATACTTCCAACGGATCCAGGGTTGCTAAATTGAGTTAGGGAAAGGAAAATCACTTCATTTCCAGTTGACGGTAAACGAGGCAGTTCGTTAAGTGCGCAGATAGGTCTGTCTCTCTATTTTTCGATTCAAATGCGTCTGTTAGAAAAGGATAAAGGGCAATGCTCAAGTCACATGATAGCCCATCCTTCTATCCTTTTCCAACACATTCGTTCTTATGAACAAAGAGAGATAGAAAGAAAAGTCCCTGGAAGTACCAACATAAATTTTTCTCTCTTTTCCCATTTAAATTAGCACGTTACAAGAGTAAGGAGATAGGCACAGTACAAGTGCGGATTCAAGGGAAGGGCCGTAGGGGCCATAGCCTCCACAAAATCAAAAAAAATTCAAGTCTAGGAAATGGCACCCTAAACGCAAAGAACCCCACCCTAAAGTGCAGGGGCGTGCCGTGGTTTCCAGAGAGGGGGAGCAAGAATGAAATCTTGCCGCCCTCCGCGAACAAAATTATAAATTTGATGACCTTTTTTTTTTTTTGCTTGTTACTCACTGATTTTGCCGCCCTCTGAAATTCATTTTGAAATTCGATAACCCTTTTTTTTTTTTTTTTTTGGTTGGTTGTTCAACCTGATTTTGCCGCCCCTTGAGAGTGCAGCCCGGAGCAAGGGTACCCACAGCCCCCCCCCCCCCCCCCCCCCCCCCCGGCACACCCTGCTAAAGTGTGCACTCGATCTGCCCCTAGGCAGGAAGGCTGGAAGGGGCTTGAGTGCGTGATTCCTTCTATGCCTTTCCAATACATTCATTACTATATGCACAAAGAAAGAGAGAGATAGACAAATCCCGGGATGAGCTGCTGATTCAACATATTTCTCTCTCTCTCTCTCTCTCTCTCTCTCTCTCTCGCTCTCTTTCCTTTTAAATTAATGTGTTAGAAGTCACGTGATAGCCCCTTTACCTATCCTTTTATAACACTCTTAGTTTTAAGGACGGGAGAGAGAGAGAGAGAGAGAGAGAGAGAGAGAGAGAGCCAGAGAGAGAGAGAGAGAGAGAGAGGGGGGCAGAGAGACAGATAGAGAGAGTGAGAGAGAGAGAGCCAGAGAGAGAGAGAGAGAGAGAGAGAGAGACAGATAGAGAGAGTGAGAGAGAGGGCCAGAGAGAGAGAGGGCCAGAGAGAGCCAGAGAAAGCTCAAAAGAAGGTCTGGCAACACCGAGCGATTCTTGTCTCGGTCGAGCCGTTGTCTCAACTATATGAATAGGGGTGCACTTGCACTGTGCGGGCTGCCACTTTGCGGATAGCTGTATGCAATTTCCAATTTGACTCAAGGTAAAAGTTTTGAATTTCCCACCAAATTAGGCAACACTGGCACTGTCGTTGGGACGTTATTTATACACCCCAGATTGCGTGCTCACTTCTTAACTTTGTATACCTGATCCACCTCCGTTTATGAGACAAAGACAATCCCCGCCCCGCTCACCCCGTGTAGAGGAGGAAGTATCTCAAATCATTTTGGAATGACGTCATGATTAAAATTGGACCCGAAAAAATGTTCTATCGCACTCGCTAGATCAAGAGGTTCGAATGATCAAAAAAGCTACATCCGATTTGAGCTTGTAGATTTGAAGGTGATCATTTTTCAGCGTTTAGTGCCGCTTTCTGCCACCAGAATACTACCGTTCGATTAATGTCAAATTACAGGCCGCGAAAGTAATTTATATTTAAGAAAACAGAGTGTCAGTTACTAGACAATCATCTGAAGAACGTTTCTGCAAAATATCTCGTCAATAACTTCAAAAATAAGGACAAAAGTACCGAAATATGGAATATCGCAAATCGATTCTTGTATCGAAATGCAATACTTCATTTTTTGGTACTTTCAGCCTTATTTTTGAAGTTATTGACGAGGTAATTTGCAGAGACGTACTTCGGATGATGGTCCAGTAACTAACTTTTCGTTTCCTTAAACAGAAATTGTCTACTTTCGGCCTGTAATTTGACTTTTATTGAACGGTAGCATTCTGGTGGCAGAAATCGGCACTAAACGCTGAAGAATCACCTTAAAGCGTTCCTTACAGAAAACCCAAAGCTCAAATTCAATTTCATACTCATTCCTATCTTGCGATCAGTGGTGTAGCGTGCAAATAGGCAACGTTGTATTTTGTCCATTTAAACTCACGTAAAAGGTCGAATGCAAAGGTGTTCACCGAACACCCAATACTTCGATATTTTTCATGGGTTTAAGTGGACGCATTACAACGTTGCCGAATTGCAAGCTACGCCACTGCTTGCGATATGAGAAAATAAATAGGGTTGGAAAAATTCCACAGATTATCCGCCTGGGTTTTCTTATACTTCTGAAATGACCTCTAAATATGGCTCTAAACGACTGTAAATTACGTTGTGTGTATCTCCTAACGTACCGTTCCGTCATCCTTACACCAAAGCCAGTTTCCATGGCTCACTCGACCAAACGACCATCCCTCAAGAAATATTATCGCGTTATCCATCGCGAGAGTTATAATTCTCAATGAAGGGATTAAATTAGCGCACGTTTCATGGATATCTGTCCGCGAGGTAATTTACTTAATGTATGTGAGCATTTTTCGTGGCCTTAATCAGCCGTTACTCCTTCCCGCTCCGCATGTTTTACAGCGCCAGTGTCCCATGTCGGTGAGACCAACGCCTTATTTTTCGGATTTTCCTAACCCGAAAAATTTGTGATACCACCTCGACCTTTTGTCACCGTGGTCGCAGACATGCCCAAATTAGCAACGCGTAGATCATCATCCGAGAGTATAATTTGTCAAATTTAAGTATGAGTTCATGCCCTCCGCGCTCCATCGCTTTGCGTTGGCCGGTGTTTGTTTAATTTTTGTAACCAAACTGGTTTTACATCTCTCGTTTTGATTTTTGAATACATTAGGAGGAAACTTCTCTCTCACAGTGGACTCTACAAAGTAATAAAGATTAGAAAAACAAAGCGAGATGAGAACAAAGCCAACAAAAAATAAACAAATCTGCACATTTGAGAGCATTATTAGCACGACAAAACAAATTTAGCAAGGAATGTAGTAGACAAAATGAGAGGCCATTACTTTGTATAAATCATGATTGACTTAGTCGTGAGAGAACAAGTATCGCAACAATTTCCTTGACAATCTCTGCGTCATCGTAATACTTTCTCAATTTTTCTAATTTCATTAGAGTGAGAAAGTAAAAATGTCTGCGAGGCTAGCTGCTAACTTTCTGTTGCAGTTTTTATTAAAGTTAGTTGAGTCATACTTGAATTCCATATTCCGATTTTTTTTTTTTTTTTTTTTTTTTTTTTTTTTTTTTTTTTATATTTGCTTAGTTTTAAAGCTCTATGCTCAAATTCACCTAAATTGCCCCTTGAAACGGTTATGGAGACTGTGGTCTATGCCTCCAATAGGTAGGTTTCAAGTTATGGTCACAAGGATTCTATGTTACTACAGCCATCTTTGGGATACGGAGAACCAAAGTGACCATAACCTCAAAATAGCGGTTGGAGGCATTCTGTGATTTGTTGTACACGATCAACGTAAACAAACGTTGTAGTTGTTACCCACTTTTACTTCAAAACTTAAATCAACAATCTTTTTAAGGTAATCTTTGGTAAATCTGTGACAAACAAACCAACACCACCATGAGAAAGAATGAAAGTAGCACACTAATTCCAATTTTGTAATTTATTTGACTTCTTTCATCTAACACTATATTGTTATCAAAATAGTTATTAAATAGTGTTTCATCTATCTTTGATATCGATTTTTATAAAGTAGAAAGTTTGGATTGGGAGGTTATGTTCGTTTGTTTGTATCCAGTTGAACGTCCAACCAATACCGTCTATAATGTCTTATCAGTAATACGCGTAGTAAAGCCGAAAAAAGTCCTTCCTCTGCAAAAATAGGTACAAGCGGGAAACTTATATCTATGTAAAAACGATTGAAATTCTCAAATCCAACCTTGTTTTACCAAAAATTAAACAGGAATTAAAACTACAAAACTTCAAACAGCTTGGCGCCATTTTGTGAAAAACATCAAAAACTTACTCTATAACGCGCTTGAATTTCAGTAAAAGAGGGTAATACTTTCGACGAAATATCGGTCCGCCGGAAAAATAGAGGAACTCGATTGGCTACAAAATAGCTGAAAAACGCAGTGGTGCCAAATAGTTCTAAAACAACAGCTTAAAACAGAGAAGCCGTATGAATTTCAATGCTCAAAAATGCAGAGTACATTGTACAACAGCGCAAAACAAAAACCAGAACGAAACCAATATGCACTCCCATTAGGGTCGTACATAAAATTATAAAAAATACTGTGAGTTCTTTTTATCAAGTACTTTAAGGAAATAACATAAAAAAAAGGTTCGCAAAAGAGCCATTGGAGAGTCATAAAAATAAAATGGCTGCGAAAGTGTATGCTTCCACTTGAAAGTCTTGTTTTAATTTTTAAAATAAAGGTGCAACAGAAAAACGAAGTTGAAGATGTTTACAAGACCTACCCACTTCTTGTTAATGACTTACAGCAAACACGTTCTTTGCACAACATGTCACTTTTATATCACATGACAGACACATAGCTACAGTGAAAGTCTCTATGTTAGTTGGTAAGTGTAAGACCAAAAGTTGACTAACAAGGAAAAGTAGACAAAATCAGCAAATTGTTGCTTTAACACCTCTTGGGTCTGTCTCAAATTGAGACCAATTCCGGAAAAAAGGGCCTTCAAACAAACGGTCTAATCCTCAGGCTAAAGTATCTGGTAAATTATTAGACTACTGATTTCTCAGAAAAAGCGCGACCCTTGTTTTATGGCTCTTCCACCCGGAAATGACGTAAATAATAAGTTTATAACATTTCTTCACTCTCTCAATACTTTAAAGTTAGGTGGTTTTGCACTTGAGTCATGGATATTAAAAATACTTCTGCCGAGGATATTCTGCAAGCGATATTCTCTATTGATTGTGATAACAAGTATTAGAGATATTCATGCTTCACTCTTTGCTACCGAGCAACGCAGGGGCTTTTTAAAATATGTAATAAACCAATATGCCTATCCTGTGAGTGTTAATGAGTTTTTGATTTATCGTGCGTGGTTAAAAAATGGTGTGAGGGAATAGTGCTTCAATCAATTTTAGAGCTCTTGGTATTTCCACCGAAACGAAACCTTGAAATTCACTGAGTAGTGTTTCAGCCCATCAAGAACCTTTCCGTAAAAGTTCCTTAAAATTTGTCCGTGTTACAGTTCAGGGATCATTTTCAATCGAAAATGTTCGGAGCTAACCAAACCTGTTTTAAACATAACTTTTTTGTTTGTTTCGTTGTTTTACTTAACATTCGAACTCACTCTTTTTCTTCTTTGGAGAATTTTGGCTTCATATTCAAAATTTGCAATGACATCACCCTTAAATATTCTGACCCACCAGTTCTCTATATTTGGAATTGGAACCAACACTTTCCGATGGTTCCGTTGATTCGATTTCTGAATGAAAATTTGATTTCAACAGTATTGATTGATCATCACACTTTTTTGAAAGAAAACTTGAACCAAAGTCGTGTCAAGAACATACTGATTGTTTTGAACGATTGTGAAGATATCACCGTCTTAATTCAAGACTTCGCTGACAATGAGAACACAAAATACACAACAGTTGTAAACAATAGTACTCTTCACAATAAAATTATTTTACCCTCTCCAGAAAAACAAGCGGACGACTGTTCACGTCCATCATGCTGCTATCGTCCAATGAATTACCGCAATGATTTCCACGATTGTCATTTTTCTCTGAGCAATGAAAAATCCGTATTCAGTACAATTAATTCCAGAGAATTGGTTCATCGAGTCCGTTCTATGCTCATTAGTCGTATTTTTAACGGTGAAAATAATTTGATTTTCTACATTTACAAGAAAGAAGTAGACAACGCGAGCAGTATTCTGTCGAATCTAGAAAATAAGCTGGCGAAAAGACGATCGGAAATATTTCTCACTAAAGCATCTTCGATTTGTGACAAATGTGACGTTCGACAGATTTTCGAGTTCATGTGGAAAATGTTTCGGGGTTTTCGAGTACTCATATGTCCCGGTGAAAGGATCTGCTACCATTATAATCCTTTTTCTGAAAATATCATGCAATACACAGACGTAAATAGCACGTTTTTTGATAATTCTAGGTTCTCCATGGAGAATAAAAGGTTATCTGTATTATATGTCCTTCCTTTCTTTGAAGAAAACACTTTCCCTTTAGACTCCGATGCGCAACGACAGGTCTTTGAGAGACTTCTCATAGATTATTTCGCAAAGTACTTCAATTGCTCTTTGATAACTATACTTTGTTTTACATTAAAAAAACCATGCATACTGAAACTGAGCTCCGTTCAGTTCTCATCTCTAAAGGCTTGAATTTAAATGTTGATCTGATTGTGTTTGAAGCTGGAGTAAGAGTTTTCGAGCCTTGGCATTATGATTATTCCGCAGCTTTAGACACGAGCTCGCTGATATTCATCGCGCCTCGAAATGGTTATTGGCCGCATTACCTAGTGGTGTTTAAAAGCTTCACTCCCGCTGTGTGGATGATAATTTTATTTGCGTATGCGTTTAGTATTTCTGTACATTATCTATTCAAACGGTTGGCCCTAAAGTCCGTTCGACCATTCTTCACTGAAAGTGAGCTGATGAGCTACGAAAATTTCTCTCCTCTTTGGAGTGTTTATTGCTATTTGCTATGTGTTAGTCAACAACGGTTACTTTTCGGTAGTTTTTTCAGTGGCAAATTTCTTTTCTTGATCATGGTGTCCTCAATGTTAATTTTGACTACTCTCCTCCAAAGCGAGATGACAACATTGTTTAGCAGCCGAGTGCGATACTCCGATATTGATACTATTGAAGACCTACAAGGATCAAACTTGCAAATACAATCGGCCGAATTGGAGAAAGATCGTGCATTATTTGGCACCGATCTTAACGATCGATCCATAAACGAAAAACTTACTAATACTTATGTGTACTTCGAAAAAATGCTGGGCGATATAAGAAATCTTGCTTACGGATCATTTATTGACAGCTCGGATCCGATTAAACTCACGAGGGGACTTAATAAAACCATTTTGCAGCTTGCGGATCAAGTGGGAAAGCACCAAATACAAAGCATACACACTAACGCTTTTTTGTGCAATTTGCCTGTTCAGACCGATCAAAGCTTCAGAGACGTGTTATTGAAACTATACTCCTATCGTGGCAATGTTGAAACACCTGAGGGCCATGAACAACACTTCATTCAGGAGAGTGTCATGACTTTCCCGTTCTCTTTTGCATTCCCAAAGTATTCTGTTTATGCAAAAAAAATTAATGATCATATCCTTTTGTTAACAGATAGTGGTCACATCAAAAAAGTATTAGATCAAGCGTTCAAAATCACGGAGCCAATCGTACGACAACTTGTCGCAAAACTTTACGCTGATAAAATGATCAAACTTAGACCTTTCTCAATAGCTGATTTGGGATCCGGGTTTATGGTTTTAACATGTGGCTTAGTTTTAAGTAGTCTCGTTTTTATTTTTGAGCTATTGCTCCGAAGCGTTTCATGATGCGATCCACCGTAAAAAAAAAAATCTCCTCACTACCACCCACAAACCATGTGTAAATATGTTGTGAGACAGTAAAATGTTTGAAATCTCTAATTTTTGCGCCAAATTTTTTTAGAGCCTTCACATTATTCTTTGCGTACCTAACTTTATTCGATCATACACTCAAAAATGACGATTTTTCCCCCTTTTCGTTTCATTATTATTTTTGCATGCCATGTTTGCAGTGGCGGCTCGTGCAGTTTGGCAACCATGTATTTTGCCATTTAAACCTATGCAAATGCATCGATTTCTTGGGAGTGCGATGCACCTCCTGAAGATCGATTATTTTACATGGGTTTAAATGGAGATGATCCATTGTTGCCAAATTGCACGAACCGCCTTTGCATGTTTGTATCACAGTATCACACAAGGCATGTGTTGGCAGCCTATGGAATCTCATAATGTTACTAGGCCACGATAAAATATAGAAAAATCCAACAATGAAAGAGCTTTTATTTTTAAAAGGGCCTCTTTGACAAGGTTCTTGTTACTGCAAGCACTTGACCTGGTCAAGTTGACCATTGTTCAAACTTAAGCTTCAAGAGCTAAAAATGTCTACAAAAGAGGGAAATACCACTCATAAGTTTGGTCGTACTTCAGACGTCTAAAGGGGATCCTCCAACATACGAGACTTTCGTACACGCTCAAATGGATTTGATCAAACAGCAGAAATGCCAACCTAACATTTCTAAAATTCAAACATAACCTTGACCAAAACAACTCCAAAACGGTTTTATTGGTTTTTTTGACTGGAGAACTATTGGTGAACAGATGATACACCATCCATCGTTAAGGAGCTCTGCACTCTGCAGTTTGACGGGTCGTAAAATTGCAACGGTTGGCTCACCTACAGTTTGTGGTGAATTTCGGGCTCATCGATGCCATTTTGACGATCCTAGTTTGAGCGTGTGCGAGAGCCTACACCCCCCCCCCCCACACACACACACAAAACACACACACACACCCACGAACATGCATGGCTCCTACTTGCGAGGTTTACCGCAAGTCGCGAAAGGGAGGCGCAGCGGGTAATGAACTCACACGTAGAGCCATAAACTATACATACGTCATACAAGCCCTGGTTCGAACCGACACTCTCTCACGCATGAAATTGTAAACAGAGAGTATCGAACGCTGTTGATCTAATTATTTTACGACGTAAGAACATATCTTACACTGAGCACCGCGCCGCCCCCCCCCCGATATTGCATGTCAGTGACGCGTCAGGACACGGGACCAAGGATGAGACGAATGGTAGGGGGTGGGGGGGGGAGGCGCTCAAAGGAGCGAAGCGAAACGCGGACCACACCTAAAAACCAAAAACGGTCGCGAGCAATAACAAGTATCGGTTCACCAACAAAAACAACAACAACAACACAACGCAATATTAGGAAAATGGTTCAGCGATCGTTTATTAAGACGTAACCTCCGAACTTTGTAAAATGGAAGGGATCCCGCGGTATTAGGCATGATATGCCGTGCCATTGGCGGAACGGAAGTTTCAAGATGATGAAATGCCAATTAGGCCAGACCGCCGCGGCCGCTGCTGCGCGGATGGTTGAGAAGTATAGTCGTGTCTCTCTCTTCGTCCATTTAAAGATATGTGTTAGAAGAGGATGGATAATGGAGGCTTCAGTCACGTGATAGCCTCATATTCTATCCTTTACTAACACATTTAAATAATGGTGAAAGAGAGAGAAATATGGCAATGCCCTTGATGCGCCACTGTCGTGGTGGCGCGGGTGCAGGAAATTGGAAATGAAACGGTTCGTGCAGTCGGGCCCCCCCCAACAGGGTGAGGTTCGCGTTCGCGTTCTCGCACAGGGCTACCGTTTCGTGTGTATTTAATGACATTTTCCAATTCACCGATGATTCCACCGATTGAGAAAATATTACACAGTTCAGTTCAGTTTATGACTGTAATGCACGAAAATACTCGCATCGGTAATCTTTTCTCAACCTGTGGAGTCGTCGAGGTGTCGAGGACTCAAAAAACTTGCGGCTATTATAATAATTTAACGGCGATTTGCACCGATTGAGAAAATATTATTACAGATCAGATTATATTCGTGCATTTACAGTCATATGCACAGCACTGAACTGTGTAATCTTTTCTCAACCGGTGGAATCATCGGTGAATTGAAAAATGCCATTTATTATAAGCAAAACGGCCGCTCTATTCTCGCACCAAGGCTGCAGAAAGATCCCGCCGTTAGTTGGTTGCGGTTGGTGGAGGGATGGAGGGGTGGAGAGGGGGGTTGTAGGAAGGGCGGGTTGTCGTTTCGTGTCATGGTCTACCGCGCTTTGATTGGAAAATCGGAGGTCACCCCCCCCCCCCCCCCCCCTTCCGCCAGTCCTTCTCATCTTTCTCTTTTACACGAATAATAAGCTCCACGATTGTTTCCACTCGCAACAAGCACGTGAAAGTTCACGCGATTCTCTGCCCGTTCGTCTGGCAGACAGTTGATTGATTATCGATATCATGACGCCACGGGCCTCCCCAATTTATTTTATCCCCCCCCCCCCCATGACTACTCTACATAATATGCCTATAGTCCTACCTTGCGAGATTGACCGTTAAATTAAGCGTTCAAAAACTGGCTCCTCTCATCATTCGGCGTTTTACTACTGTTTTGACGTTTAGTGTGCGCATTTGAGGTGATTTTTCAGCGTTTAGTGCCGATTTCTGCCACCAGAGTGCTCTACCGTTCGATAAATGTCAAATTACAGGCCGAAAGTAATTTATATTTAAGAAAACGAAAAGTCAGTTACTAGACAATCACCCGAAGAATGTCTCTGCAAATTATCTCGTCATTCAAAAATAAGGCTGAAAGTACCAAAAAATAGAATCGTAAATCGATTCTTGTATCGAAATTGTGGTTTCCACCACCAGGTAATGGGGAAACACCCTTGACTCATCAAGTTTCTCCTTTTCAGGGTTTTACTCGAATTTCTCGTAATAAGACGCCGTGTTTTGTTTCATGCTGCTTTTTTGCGTCTCCTCTCTCATTACACATTCATACAATGATACAAACCATTTAAAAAAAATATGTTATTATGATCCAAAAGATTATGCAGTTAAGATTATGAGCTCACGCCAACATTATTGTCCTCAGCGCGGACAAAGCGAAAATGAGAAGTAACAAAAAGTGAGATGCGTGTAATTTGGCGTCGGGTGCGTTTATTATAGCGACAGATGCATATCTCTATACTTGTGTCTTCTGTCTGTCCGACTTGCCATTAAACCGGAGGACCATATAACCGTAATTTATGACCGCGTCTGCCGGACTCTGGAGCGCAACCTTTCTCAATCTCAAACACACGTCAGTTAAATCATAATGTATGCACTCGCCGTGGCAATGCGTATCGCGGCGCTTAACGCATCACGCATCACACAACACACAACACACAACACGCGCATCTCAATCTGTTTGTCGCGCTGTGTCCTTGACGAGTCGACCATTCTCTTTAACCCTTGCAGTTGATGTATTTCAAGGATAGATAGACAGTCAAATTACGAATTCGAAATTAGCGTATTCATAAATCATTCATGAATAACGTTTTTCGAATCCCCCCCACCCCCCACGTACGGTGGTTGCACGACATGATTTTGATGTGCAGTTGCGTGGCGTGTAATTTGGCAACGCTGCATTTCGTCCATATGAACCCATGAAAAATATCGATTTGAAGGAGTGCATAGTGCACTTTTCAATTATTCGACATTTTTCATGCGTTTAACCCTTGTGAGCCTAAGGGGGGGTACATTTGTACCCCAGGCCAGTTTTTTTGACGCCATTTTGTCAAAACTGCTCAAAATTTTTTGGGACTTCATGACATTTTAAGTTAGGATACTTAGAACACGTCCACCAAATTTCATTAATTTTTATGAATTTTTGTCGATATTATAGAAATTTAAAGTGTTGGGGAACAAATATTCCCCCCCTTCGTCCCGCCAGTTTTAAGTTTGGAACCATCTATTACAGTGAATTTTACGGAAATTTTATGTAGATTAAGAATATTAAGTCAGATTATTGAAAAGAAATTGGAAATTTATCAAAAATGGAAAAATAAGATGGTACCTCATTTCATTTTTTCCATTTTTTTTTATTTTGACATTTTTTTTAAAAGTAGGTGTAAATTTGGCAACATAGCAAAAATGTACTCAAATTTCACATAAATTACTCTCTTAGGGTACTAAGTACATAATCCATCCATTAAAGTTTCAAAATTATTGATACTGACTGTGCTGCATGAAAATATCCTTGGGGTACAAAAATACCCCCCCTTAGTCCTTTGTGTTACCGAAATACCTTAGGCTCACAAGGGTTAAATAGAGAAAATTCAGCGTTGCCAGATTGCACGTGACGCTATTGGCGTTGTTGCACAAGTTCGGAAGAGACACATTTCGATGCATCAATATTTCCTACATTTATACTTGTGGAAAACAATCGATTCTTCGGGGGTTTGAATTGGGCTTTCAGACAGTCGATACTTTAGCATAGATTCAGATGGGAGAAAAACGATTGTCGAATGTCTGCGGTAATTTGTCGACGCTAAACACTGTGCGCCGCGCCAGTTATGCGCGATTGGTGTGTAAACAAGTCCTGCGCGATGTGATTTATTAACGAATTATCGGTCTCCAAATTGCGGAGCGGGCGACCGACACGATGCTCCTCTAAGTAAGTGCGCGCTTTCAGAGGTCCCTAGAATGTTTCCTGTTCATGGTCTCACATCAAAGCATTGAGCTTAAACAATAAATTGTTCTGCGATTACCCATCTATTTGCATTAATTGTCTGGGGCTCTATGGCTCTCTCACCATTATGACGTCAAAATTCAGATTCATATCCACCCCCGTCCACCTTCAAAGGTGTTGAAAACAAGTATGGCAAACAAGTTGGGAAATCATACATACATCCTCCAGTATGGGGATCTCTCCAACTTTATGGCTATAAGTGATTGAATAGTTAATTCTATGTTAAAGTCAAGTGAAAATTACGATGAGCGCATTTAAAAAAATTACGAAATTCATTGAGAGACTCACAAAATGACTTTAAAGTTGAGAGCATCATGGTGGAGCTAGGTGCCATAGGAGATTCCTGACTAAGTATAATCTGAGGCTTTCTTCTAGCTCTGTGTGTTTCTATAGAAAGAGTGACAAGTTAGACAATAATCTCCTATGATACTTCTTTGATCTCCGCCATCTTTGATCTTAAATGGTGGAGATATACATAAATGTGGGCGTCATGCCGTCCGGGGGGGGGGGAATTGTCACTTTTTGACCTCTTTTGCTAAAAATCACTCTCCTGAAAAATTTGCCCCGGAATATAAGATCAACTTTTCTGGACAGTCACACATATTTTTGAAATAATGTTTGCTTACAACTCGCAACTCTATGATTGCGCAAGGTTCATAAAGAGTAGGACCGTTAACAGAGAAAAGATACTTACGGGTTCGGCAAGGCGAATATTCGGAGAAGTCCGAGAACTCATTCTTCGAGATGTAGCAAGTTCCCACGGGATCCCTTCGGTTTACGGTCGTTGAAAACCACACATATCGCGGCGCACATGCCTGGAACAAACAGAGAAAAAGTTAATCAGTTTAATTTCAGTGAGTGATAATCAATGAGCTATAATAGAGGGAGAAGGAAGAAAAAGGAAAGAAAAAAAGAGTTAGAAAGAGAGAAAAAGAACGGGAGAGATTGGAAACTAAAAAAATAGAGGGAGAAGGAAGAAAAAGGAAAGAAAAGAAGAGAAAGAAAGAGAAAGAAAAATAGAGAAAAAGAACGGGAGAGACGGGAAAATAAAGAAATAGAGGGAGAAGGAAGAAAAAGGAAAGAAAAGAAGAGAAAGAGAAAGAAAAAGAGAGAAAAAGAACGGGAGAGATGGGAAAATAAACAAATAGAGGGAGATGGAAGAAAAATGAAAAAAAAGATGAGAAAGAAAGGGAAAGAAAGTGAGAGAAAAAGAAACGAAGAGATGAGAAAATAAAGAAATAGAGGGAGAAGGGGACAAAAGAGGAAAATTAAAGGAGGAAAGGGAGAGGAAAATATATTGACTGTAATTGACTAAATAAATAAATATTAGTGGAGCTCATAAGACAAGTGACAAGTGACATATCATAATCAAAAACATACAGCAAGTTATAAACAAGAAACTTTCAATGGATCTTCCGAAAACGTTTGTTACAGCATGACTGCCTATATAGCTTTTTGGGAGCTCTCTAGGGAGGTCTTTCTGGGAGCTGCTCCGGTTGAGAGCTCCGATTGCTTCAAATATAATTAGGCGCATAGACACTCCTAATAATCTCCTACTCACAATCAGAAATCAATTTCTGATTGCGCGAAAACACCTGCGACCAGTATTAAAACGATAGATTATGATGTATGTACAGGCCTAAAAAAAATTTTCAAGCGTTTCTGCTGAAAATGACCCAAAATTCGATATTAACCTTGGCTCCTGCTTCTCCGAAGCTTAGGTACCGCCCAGCACGGTGACAAATAAATATACTTCAATTGTAGCTCCTTCATAGATGCCACATGCACCGTGCGTGCGGATGAATGCTCAGAAGAAGACAAACCTCTATAGATACAGAGTGCAAGTGATTTTAACGATGCAAACTCGACGGTTAAAGCTTTTTCATGAGTTCCTCCAATAACGGCCGCCAAGGGCCTGAGGGGCCAGAATCTCACAATCGGACATAATTGAACGGACAAAGGCAGACTCGGCTCCATAATTTACGAGTCGAAAATTTAATTATAACACCAAGGCAAGGCGCAAAAGCGCCTCAAAAGCGCAGAGGTTAGCGGTTACGTATGTTATTCATGGGAACGTTAAACTGGGCGAGAAATATCTGCATAGTGTTAAGACAAACACGCTCACGGAGAGAAGTTTTTCTTTTCTCATTATCTTATACACCGGGGTCCGGATTTTTATGCTCTAAACGTGCAATGTGCTCATAGTCATGGTGAGTCGCAGAGGGGGGAGGGGGGGGGTGCTGGTAAGCGAAAGAGTGGTGTTGTCTTAATTAGCGGGATCGTCCCTTCGCGGAGCGCGTTGCGTTGCATGCTGGGTACTTTCTTTTAATGCATCTCCTCGGCTATTGCCTTTTAATTACTTGCAGAATTAGATCTTAGATGAGGAGAGGGGGTGGAGAGGGAGGAAAAAAGGAGCTCAGACTGACGAGTTAGGGGGGAGGCGGGAGGGGGAGGGAAGGAAAAATTGCCAAGCTTGCCGCGGTAACACGGACTGCGGACGTCCCGTCGCATAGACGGAGTTTGATGGATTTATGGACTGGGATGGTGTGACTTCCTGCGGCTTCGATTTATCGCTTAGGTTTCAAGCAACGAGCTTTATCACTTGAGGGGGCTGTGATGACTGTCCCAAACACAGACACAATTCGTCACCTGGAAATAATAGTAAGGTAAACAGAAGATTCAAGCGAAGAAAGGGAACCCTCTCAAGGTGATTCCATGGCAAACTCCCGGAAATTTTAATCCGATAGATGGCATAACCTGTCGCTGGCTCCGAAAATAGCCGTTTTTTGACGGTTTTTGGCTGTTTCCTCTGAACAGAAGAATAAGAAACGAAAAAATCGGATTGTCAGCACCTGCGTAATTTTTTGCTTGATTTTTTAGACTAAATAAAGGCAAAATTGGTTCAGAAATAAAGACGTATTTATGGGAGGAAAAAATCAAGTGTAATTTGGAGTTGTATCAGCAAAGATTACAGGTGAAACCGAAACCTGGAATCTTTGCTGATACAAATCTGTAACCAGTAGGTTGGACGCTGTAGAATCACCTTAACCATTTCAATATCACGCGCAAGTACATTTGTTCCTGTGACTAAAGATGCACTATGAACTTCAGAAGAAAGCCCTCTCATCGAAAAGGTCCTTGTTTACGTATAGTGCATTACTTTTCAGAGAGTTATTAGATTTTTTAAGGCATACTTTCAAGTGGCAATGCTGTTGGACTCTGAAATACCTGAAAGTAGCAAAACACATTAAAACTGGTCGAGGAAAGTTGCAAAAAAACGTGTGTGCAGTGACGTCACAATGCGGAATTCCCATATAAAACAATGTATTTTGAGTCGCAATCGCAGCTCCGTAACTATTGAAGAACCCAGTTAGAAACCATAGGCATCCTTTTTTCAGCCAGTGGCGTGGCGTGCATTCGGCTACGTTGCAATTTGTCCATTTAAACCCATGAAAAAGATCGAACTATTGGGTGTTAGGTGAACACCTTAGCGCCGCCGAGAGGCGGCAGCCCGAGAAGAGAGAAGGAGGGCCCAAGCCAAGCGGTGCTCCGTCATGTAAGGTGGTAGAGTCCGGGATTGGCCTGTACCTCTCGAAGTAGTACAAATTGTCAGGTACCGAGAGGGATGGGTCAATCTTGGAACATCTCTACATTTATACAGGGTGTTTTTTTTATCTCCCCCCCCCTGGTTTTTTTTCTTGCTAATTGAGATAAAATGTTGCGGTTTGGACTATTCTTCATCATTTTGGCTGAATTTTCTTTTTTTGGGGTCGAAACCCCCCCCCCCCCCAGCCCCCTAGGGGGGCCCCCCGGGGGGCTATCTCAAAAATTTCAAATGGCATCCCCTATCTTGTGATACATCGTTCGAAAGGGCATAAAATTCTAAGACTTTTAGCGCAACCCGGAAGTTGATATCGTTTTTCGTTTTCGATATATCGAATTTCAAAGTTCGATTTGGACCCATTTTCAAAAAATCGTTACTCCACTTTGGAAAGTCGGAATTAAAAAAACTATGGGTCCAAAATACTCTAAAAAGCAAGTACTTTTCAGGTAACGAAATGGTTTTGACATAAAATTTGATTTTAGAGCCCCAAATTTTTTTTAAAAATTTTGCCCCTAAAAGGGGCTATCTTGAAAATTCCCTCCCACGACTCTTATTGAATGATGCGTCGATCAAAAAAGCATAAAAAACTGAACATTTTGGCGCAATCCGGATATCGATATCGTTTTTCGTATTCGAGATATCGAATTTTGAAGATAGGCGAAAATTGAATTTTTAATATTCGATATCTCGAATACGAAAAACGATATCGATATCCGGATTGCGCCAAAATGTTCAGTTTTTTATGCTTTTTTGATCGACGCATCATTCAATAAGGGTCGTGGGAGGGAATTTTCAAGATAGCCCCTTTTAGGGGCAACATTTTTAAAAAAAAAATTGGGGCTCTAAAATCAAATTTTATGTCAAAACCATTTCGTTACCTGAAAAGTACTTGCTTTTTAGAGTATTTTGGACCCATAGTTTTTTTAATTCCGACTTTCCAAAGTGGAGTAACGATTTTTTGAAAATGGGTCCAAATCGAACTTTGAAATTCGATATATCGAAAACGAAAAACGATATCAACTTCCGGGTTGCGCTAAAAGTCTTAGAATTTTATGCCCTTTCGAACGATGTATCACAAGATAGGGGATGCCATTTGAAATTTTTGAGATAGCCCCCCGGGGGGCCCCCCTAGGGGGGCTGGGGGGGTTTCGACCCCAAAAAAAGAAAATTCAGCCAAAATGATGAAGAATAGTCCAAACCGCAACATTTTATCTCAATTAGCAAGAAAATAAACCAGGGAGGGGGAGATAAAAAAAACACCCTGTATTATAAAATGTTGTAAATTGGTGTGAATAACTTTCTCTTCGGGCCAGGGAGCTGTCGTGCCCTGGTTCCAACTTGTGGTTTAAATATAAAATCTATCAAAAAGGCAAAAAAAAAAAAAAAAAAAAAAAGGTGAACACCTTCACATTCGACCTTTTGCATGGGTTTAAATGGACATATTACAACTTTACCAAATTGCACGCTACGCCACTGTTTTCTGCTCACAGAGTATCTTCATTGCCGTACTGAAAAACAACTAAACTTCTGCCCCTTGCAACTGTGCCATTGCTCGAGGAAAGCCCGTATCAGAGTGCGTAACGTTTTACATAGAAGTAAGCTGAAAAAAAGCTTGGTTCCTGTAAACCTGGCAACATTGGACTCAGCGGACATTGATCATAATCGTCGACTAATTCTAATTCTAATTCTAATTCTAATTTCAGCCGTGGCCGTAGACGGACGGAACGGGACGACGGTCGCTCGACGCTCGTTCAGGCAGCTCAGGCTGCCCAGGCTCTGATCAGTGATCATTGATCAGCCACTTGCTCCGGCCAGCCAATGAATGGCTCAAACCTGCACTGATCGAAACTGGAAGCGAAATAATTGTATCGTAAGTTATAACGCGCGCGAGTCCGGTTCAGGTTCAGGTTCAGGTTCGCAGGTTCAGACAAACCAGCAATCCTGCGAACTTGCACCCGCACCACCCACCAACGCAACCACGCAGAGAGGAAAGTCCAGTACGGTGCAAAATACGGTCATACCGTACATCGTATACCGTACACCCGAGGAGGAGGAGGTTTCATAGCGATGCTTCATACTCCATTTTCTAATTAATATTCTTTTTATGATATATGCATTGTTTATTTTCAGATCCTATCTATCGCGGACTCTCTGGCGATCGGCGCGCGCACTCACTTGCACACTGCGAAGTCCATTCCCTCTGTAAAAAAGCGGGGGATTCACTTCCACGCACATTGGGCTGAGATAAGGAAAAAAGTGGCCAAAAATCAAGTTAAAGAAAATTCACTAAAAATCATCGTTTTCGACTTTTTCAGCTTAATTTAACAACATCCAGTGACATTTCTAGGAGTAAATTACTTGATGAAAGTGTTCTCTTTGCTTGAATTTGGTCTCGAAAATAAATAAAAATAAATAATAAATAATAAACTGATGAGAAATTTACTTTCTGATTTTCGGCCAGTTTTGACAATTTTAGACCATAGTGCTCCGGTCGCGCAGCTCGCAGCTTCATGTTATTGCATATTTATTTATTGCCGATATTTATGTACCCAGCGCCTTCCATTATATTTCCGTGGTGTATATACATCTATATGTATAAAAGCCCTGTATGTACATATACAGGGTGTTTTGGGTTTAAGGGGGACTTGGAGCTAGATTTTCGGCAATTTTGAAGAATTTATTTTTTATTATTTTTCTTCTCTATAATCTCAGGCTCATTTTAACATTCAAAATTTTAAATTATGATTATTAGGTTTGAAGTTATGGCCAATGGCCCGGGGCTCTTGCAAACTTTTGCTACGGGTGATTGAAGAGTAGATTCTTGCATAAAATTCTGTAAAAATAACGATGAGTGCACAAAAAATCACAATATTCACTCTCAGAGTCGGGCTTAGTGGCGGAACAACACAGATATCATGGGAGATTCCTTTCTAATCTGGGGACATAATTATTTCTGTTTTTCCGTAGAGAAAGTGACAAATCAAACATAGGAATCTCAGCTGTGGCCGTTATAGCTGTTTTCAGAGTTCCTTACTTGTGAGTTTTAGACTTTTTAAGAGTGAATTTCGTGATTTTCACTGGTTTTTGTAGCAGATTTAACTATCATTCATTTGCTTGTAGCAAAAGTTTGCGATAGCCACATTAACCCTTTCAGACCAGGTGTGTATTTCAATGTACATCTGAATAACATTCAATCTTATGGAAAACATAAAAATACAATATGCGCATCAATTTAGATTGGGAGACGGCGTCAAGATCAACTATGTTGGTCAAAAACCCATTTCTGAAAAAATAAGAATTTCAGGTATGAAAGGACTAAGCATTCATCATGCTATTAGCGACTGAACCTATTTCAGTGGGATATTTGAATGCAGTTTTTGTTGTTGTTTTGTTTGAAAGCTGACACTTTCCGACAAATTTTACACATGGGGTTTTCTAAAATTTCGATTTGAAAAACATGTTTAGATCCATGTTTACTAGAAAAAATAGTCTCACTTTAAAACCTGAAACACCCTGTACATGGATGGAAGTGCTCTGTTGTGCATTGCGCGCGAATCTTGGTAGAGTTCTAGAATTCATCGGTGAATGAAAGATTACATGGCTCTGTGTTACAGTAATGTTGTAGTATTTCTGTAAACACTGGAAATATTATTTTCCGTATAATCTTTTCTACACCGATGGTGTCGCTCCTCCGCTTCGGTGAATTCTAGAAAACTCTCTGCCTATCTCTCCTCTGTCGAGTTGGCTGGCGCTATCGCGGTTATCAGTAGTATGTGCAAATATTTCCGCGCGCAACTCCTCTTTCTTCGCGCGAATCCGCTGGTTCTCTCTCTCTCTCTCTCTCTCTCTCTCTCTCTCTCGCACTCTCGCACTCTCTCTCTCTCTCTCTCTCTCTCTCTCTCTCTCTCTCTCTCTCTCTCTCTCTCTCTCTCTCTCTCTCTCTCTCTCTGTTTCCGCGCGCAGAGTTTTTCCATCGATGCATCGCAATTGTTCTGTGAAAGGTTATAGTGCGCGCCGAGGCCTGGCTTGTGGCTTCATATGCTCGCCTTTTTTCATTAGCCTACATCCATTCTGGACACGTCGTCGAGTTTCATAAATTCCCATTTGAACCTTTGACCCCCGCGCGCGGTTTTGCGAAGCTGGCGAAACATTACTTCTATGTAAATATATCCATGTATACACGTGAAAAATTGCGAACAAGAAAACTTGTTTCCATATCGAGAATGAGTTTCGGTGTAATTTTTTTGTCAGCTTCTCATATTATGCGAGGGTGAATTAAGTGAAAATTAGATGCCACGGTTTAAACTGTCGCCACCAACAGAGTGGATCTGTGCGGGACGTTATGTTGAGGCAGAGCTGCCGATTTGCGTAGATTTAATGACATTTTTAAATCCACCGATGATTCCACCGATTGAGAAAAGATTACAGAGTTTAGCTCAGTGTATGACTGTAATGCACAAAAATACTCTGATCCGTAATCTTTTCTCAATAGGAGGTAACGCCGTTAATTAAGTAAAATATGTATACCTGTTGAGAAAAGATAAAAGACGCTAGTATTTTCGTGCATTACAGTCACACACTGAGCTAAACTCTGTAATCTTTTCTCCACCAGTGGAATCTTCGTTGAATTTCAAAATGCCATTAAATCTACGCAAATCGGCAGCTCTGTATTGAGGCAGCACGGAGGCAGCCATGATCGAGATCTCTTATGGACGATTTTCACACAGGATTGGTTTTTTTGCCTCACTTTTTTTAACCTTTAAATTATAAAAAAAAAAAAAAAAAAAAAAAAAAAAAAATTGTGACGAATACATTTGAAAATGGTTGTAAACGAAAGTGCGTGTCTTCGAGTGGATATCTGGACACAGAAATCGATATAACTGTTTTTTCTGTACGGATTTGCACGATAAAGAAACTGACACATAACCGATAAATACAAAATTTTGTCACTTGCGGGCCGATCATTTACTTCATCGTTAAACCGATCGTTAAAACTGTCTACGAGTGATTCTATTGGTCGAAAATTGTAAAACTTGGCTGTTGCTATGGTAACCATCGTTAAGAGTCTCGTTTTATAAAGGCTATTCATGAGTAACCTTTAAAAAACGGACACTATAACGATGGTTACCATAGCAAGTTTTACAATTTTCGACCAATAGAATCACTCGTATACAGTCTTAACGATCGGTTTAACGATGAAGTAAATGATCGGCCCGCTGGATAGTTTTAATAGAAGTCTTGCGTCCAGATAGCCGCTATAAAAAACTTGCACTTTCGTTTAAACCCAATTTTAAGTGGATTAATTACAATTTTTTGTTTAAGGTTAAAAAATATGAGGCAAACAAACCAGAATCAGATCGCTCATGCTGCTCTACTTTGAGATAGCGCTCATGAAACCTTTGGTAGAAAAATAACCCAGCAAGAGACTTTAAGTGGAGCAAACGAAACAGTCAGATTCATCAAACAAAGGGTGTTTTAGGCTTAACTATAGAGATCTATCCCAGGAAAATCAGGCTTTTAAAATGTGTTTTATATACAGGGAATGGCAAGGTTTAAGAAAAAAAGCTTAGTGCAAAATCATAATTGTGATATCTCAAGAAGGATTAATCCGTTCAAACAAAACATAATATATTATCCCGCATTCTATCAAATGATCTAATTTTCGGATCAAAATCTGATACATTTACCGGGTAATGATGGCGCTATGACGGTGCTATTTCAGGATTTTATGGAGATTTCTAAAAATTCAAGTAAATTGAGCAAATTTTTCTCATAAAAATGATGACAAATCCAGTGTTTGACAATATCAAGTTCGATTATTATTGGCGAGAATCTGAACGATAATCTCAATGATAAGGAGAAGATGTTTCAGAATGAGAGGAAAGTAATAATAATAATAATATTAATAAAAAAAACTGATTCTGAGAAGGGCTGGGATTGTCAATACAAGAGTCCGATGTAGTGATGTAGAACAGGTTATTTTGGTTGTCACCAGGTAATAAAACAATTGTAAGCCGACTAAGGACACTGACCAGAGAAGCTGACGCCGGGACCCGTTACAGCTGGAAAAAGCAGCCAGGTTCCATTAGAATACATTAGGGAATTCAAAAAGTAATCGGACTCCATTAGGTGCGATGTAATCTCTCTCACGTGCGATGCTTGTTTCAAAGAACAGCGTTGCCAAAATTACTAGAAAAAATCGTTAGAAAAAATAGCGCAAGTAACAAGATCATGTTACATTGTATAGGTCAACCTTTCGAGCGTTTTTCTTTCATTGATAAACACTTCGACTTTTTTATGAAGAATCTGACGAAAATTATGCGAGAAAATGTCTTTAAGGTAAACACCCTAGTAGCCGACACCCCTGAAATTTGCATCAGTGTACCCGACACACCTATTTTTCACAATGTGAAAAATATTAGTTTAGTGGCAATTTTGGTATTTTGCGCATTCCCCCCTCCCCCCCAAATGTTTCACATTTGAGGTCTCAGAAAAAAACCACACAAAAGACCAGTATTGGCACCAAACTAGTGCTTTTTACAGAGTGAAAAATGTGTGTCGGGCCGGTATAGGTGCACATTTTAGGGGCGTCGGCTCGGCTAATGGGGTGTTTATCTTAATCAAAATTTAAAATTATACGTCTAAGATAGTGCTGTAAATACTACACCATCCCTTCTTACTGTACTGAGACAGAATGACGTGTATACAGGGTTGCAGTTTTGAGTAGGGGGGGGGGGGGAGTTGCCCAACTATCTTAGATACGGTGCAAATAATCGTAAAACACGACCCACCAGTTGAAAAAAAAGAGGAAGCAATACTACCATAAAGTTATATCAGACGCGCAAAGATATTATATAAGTCAAGAACAGAATTGCTGGTACCACTACCAGAATTCTGGCATTCGAAAGTTCGTAACTCTTGCAATACCACGCCTGAGTACATTTGTTTTTGAGACTGAATGTGCCTTACACAATATCAGTTTTTTATTCATCGAGACTGATTCTAAAATATTGAAATGTGGAAAATAATATGTCCTCGAGCGCCTTCAATCAAGTGCTTATGCAAAATCAGCACAGCCATGTACGAATATTTAACTACCTACTCAATTTGAGAGAGCGAATATTGATTTGTCTTCGTAATTTGGCAGTAGAAGGGGTTAGACGAATTTGGAGGAAGTTCTGATATTCATACCACACTTCTTCAGAATTTGGAGGAAATTCTGTTACTATGACCAGGTTCTGATAGCAATGGTACTGGTGAAACAAACAATTCTTTGCTTGACTAATTGTGCTTCTGGTAATGTTGTAAGAATGTAGGTTTTTTTTGTTTTGTTTTGTTTTTTTTTGTTTTTTGTTTTCATTTGCATTTGCATCCATAAACATTGCGTTTTACCTTGAATTTGCTCTATTTAAACCAATGAAAAATGTTGAGATATCTAGAGATTGGCAACGTCCATCGAATTCGACCTTTCGTGTAGGTTCACACGCACGAAATGCTATGTTGCCAGATAGCACACTCCGCCACTGCGGTAAGGGTAGGCCACCAGCAATGCTTGAATTCATTGAGATACGTATTGCAGTTAGCCTACCTCCAGGAGTCGTCTGGCATTATTTTTGACCTCAACTGTAAAACATGAACAAACACAGCGTGGAACCATCATTAAACTTATATCTGCAGAGTGGACTTTCGAAAACTGCTTCGTGTCTATCTAAATTTCGAGTTTCCCTATACGCTAATAGAGTTATCCCGTGGTAAGAACGATAGACCACAACACACCGAAATGCACCGGCATTTCCAGATGCAACAAATCAGTCTCGGCGGCGGCAAGATGCATCTCCATGATAGTGCGTGTGATACGCCATCTGATGCGCATGCGCCCTGCTCCGGTTCCGCCAGCCGTGAGTGAGTGAGGCAGGAATAGATGCAAGTGCGTGCTTCTGTTCCTGTGTATTAAGAGCTGTCGGCTCCCGTCCCATCCCATCTTCTCATGATCTTCTCCCGGCTGATTATCAAGTTTAGATAGAGGACGGCTACTTCTTTTAATAAGAGATATTCCCCCTCCTGCCCTCCCGCCACACCCCTTTTTCTCTCCCTCTCCCCCATGGCTCTCTCTCCCACTCTTTCTTTCTCTCTTTCACTCACCATTTTTTCTCTCTCCCTCTTTCTCCCTCTCTCCCTCTTTATCCCTCTCTCCCTCTTTCTCTCTCTCTCTCTCTCTCTTTCTCTCTCTCACTTTTCATTTCTCTCTTTCTCTCTCACTTTTCATTTCTCTCTCTCCCTCCTCTCTTCACCCTTCTCTCTCTCTCCCCCCACCTCTCTCTCTCCCTCCCCCCTTTTCTCCCCTCTCTCTCTCTCTCTCTCTCTCTCTCTCTCTCTCTCTCCCCTCTCTCTCTTTCTCTCTATCTCTCTCACTCGTTCTTCCTCCTTTTTCTCTTTTTCTCTCTGTCTCTCTTTTTCTCTTTCTCTCTCTCTCCCTCCCTCTCCCTCTCTCTCCCTCTCTTTCTCTCTCACTCTTCATTTCTTTCTCTCTCTCCCTCCTTCCCTCCCACTCCGCCCTCTATCTCTCTGTTTCTTTCTCTCTTTCTCTCTCACTCTTTCGTTCTCTCTATCTCTCTCTCTGTCTCTTCCTCTCTCTCTCTCTCTCTCTCTCTCTCTCTCTCTTTCTTTCTCTTTTTCTCTCTCTCTTTCAACCTCTCCCTCCCCATCTTTCAACCTCTCTCTCTCACTCTCTCTCTTTTTCTCTCTTTCTCTCTCTCACTCTCTCTTTCTTTCTCTTTTTCTCTCTCTCTTTCAACCTCTCTCTCTCTCACCTCTCTCTCTCTCACTCTCTCTCTCTCTCTCTCTCTCTCTCTCTCTTTTTTTCTCTCTTTCTCTCTCTCTTTCTCACTCTCTCTCTCTCTCTCTCTCTCTCTCTCTCTCTTTCTCTTTTTCTCTCTCTCTCTTTCAACCTCTCCCTCCCTCTCTCCAAGTGCGGATAAGGAAGGATGTTGCTGCCTGTTATTGAATGAAGTGAGTCTTGAGAGTTCACCGGGCTAATTGATTGAGTGCCCCTAAAGTTATCCCCTCCCCCCTTTGAACCCACCCCCTCGCCCTTCGTCGTCATCTTCCCCGGAATATCGTTTAATGAACCCGCACGTCTTGACTCTTGAGACAAACGCCGCACCGCACCGCTGCCGCCCGCCATATCGAAGAGTCTCCTCTTCCAACTCACTTGGTGGATCTCCTTGTGGTCTTATAGGAAGCTATTAACCGTTCTTATGATCAATAAACTTTGTAAGTGGGAGGGGGTGGAGAGGCATTGGGCATTGGGATCGAGATCGTGCAGAACTTCCTACAGTCCCGAAGCATCATAGAGAGTTTAAGTCATCCAAAGGTGGAAAAATACTATGCCAAATAAATGTAACCTTTTTACAACCTTACCTTTACCTTTGCTTTAGAGCATGTGTACGTTTCAGTGGAGGCGGAGAGCTCGACCTAGAATATGAATTCTTCCGACGTTACTGAGAAAATTTATCATGGCAGGAATTTCGTTCAGTACTTTCCCAAATAGAATTCCACTTACGGTAACCGGAATTTTTGTATATGCAAACGTTTATATTTTGATTCTTCTTGTTTCCAGTTAGGAAAGTTTTAAACAGCGTTTTCTGTTACCGTGACCAGAAATTGTTATCTGAGCTACATGATGGAGTAGATTGGAAAGAAATTTAAAAAAGCTTTGGTGTTAACTTGGGGAGGGCTTCAAAGTCACATTGTCCAAGTGTCAGGCATATTTTGTTTTAAGCAGAAACTCGTTATTTGACAGTCATATTGGAATTTTGTTCAAAACGCAATTAGTGAGTTTATAAGTCAAGAGGGAGGGAGAGAGGGAGTAAGAGAGAGGGAGAGAGAGAGGTAGAGAGAGAGGTGAGAGAGAGAGAGAGAGAGAGAGAGAGAGAGAGAGAGAGAGAGAGAGAGAGAGAGAGGAAAAGAGAGAGAGGAAAAGAGAGAGGAAGGGAAAGAGGAAGGGAGAGAGAGAAATATCAAATAGAGAGAGAGAAGAAAAACCTAATCCGGGATCCGCCACTGACTCCAACGATCGGTAAGTGCAAAGTACCCCGCATCCTCGCCGTTCACGCCCGGTAATCGGTAAGCTCCATTGTATAGGGATGTAAAATGTGCAGAATGCAATATGCACGGTACATTGGTACATGGTGCATCGGTGAATGGTGGTACCGTGGATAAAGGTTTTGGTGAGATGGTGCACTATTATATAAGATCAGGATCCTTGACCTTCCTCGTGAAAATTGAATGATGAATGCAGCCAACCAACCCGGCGCGGCGGCGCGGCGCGGCGCAACGACCAAGTGTGAGTTATGAAGTTTCGCGATGAGGCGCACTCGGCGTCCAGTGTTTGTTTTCACGCGTGACTCGGCGCAACGATGCAACCTGCAACACGTTTGAGCCCCCGCCCGCGCTCATGCCTGCCCAGTGCAAAGCCCCACACCATGCTGTGAGTTTGAAATTGGTCCGTCTTACGGGCACGATTATAAACGAAGTTGTCAGAGCTGTTGAAGCATCCACAGATTTACAATCAACGAGTGTAGATAGAGTAATTTGTAAAAGGAGTAAGCATTGCCGTAGCTAAAAATATGTATGTCTCTCTCAATGCTCATAGGACTACATGTGTTAAAAAAGGATAGAAACAGGGGCTGAAGTCAAATGACAGCTCCTATTTCCATACTTTTCAAACACATGCGTTCAAAAAAGGGGAAAGAAAGAGAAAGACTATTGCAAGCTACGGCCAGTAGCGTACACAGGAATGTTTCTTTCTCTCTCTTTCCTTATTTGAATACGTGTGCAGGAAAAGGACAGAAAGAGGGCAAAAACCGGTAAAGTCAATTGCACCTACTGAAGATCGATTGCTTTACATAGGTTTAAATAGAGGAAATGCGCTGTTGCCGCATTTGTTGGATAAAAAGTGTATTGAGCTTTTTTTTTTTTTTTAATACTTAGACGTTTATTTATGTAGTTGGTCAAACTTTTCTTCGACTTAAAGGCTTTGGACGTTTTATTTGCTAGGAGTGCACTAAAAAATCACAAAATTAACTCTCAGAATTGGGCTTAGTGGCGAAACTTCACAGTATCCTGGGAGATTCCTGTCTAATTTTAGACATGTCTCTGTGTTTCCATAGAGAAAAAGACAAATTAGACAGGAATCTCCCATGATACCTGCATAGCTCCGCCATTACATCAATCTTGTCGTTACATATATTTTCTGAATTTTAGACTTTTTTAGAGTGACTTTTGTGATTTTTCACTGGTTACTCCATCAGATTTGACAATTCAATTGATGATACCAAAAGTTTGCAAGAGAAACATTATACCCTTAAATTTATTGAGTCGAGTATTGCTATGGTAGCCAACCGAAACCAGGTGGCGGCTCGTGCGATTTGGCGACCATGTAATCTGTCCATTTAAACGTGGGTAAAATAATCGAATCTCATCGAAGAGAATCGATTGTTTTAAATTCAATTAAATGGAGGAAAAGCAATGTTGCCAAATTGGAAGAGCCGCCACTGACCAAAACCAAACACAGAGAAAAATGCTTCGGTTGTTAGAACTGAAGATTCGACTTATTTTGATCACCGAAATTTTCGATTGAATAAACCAAAATGTTCGGTCGTAAGTACCGAAGAAATCGGTAAGTATAACCCAAATTCCGCCCCTGCCTAATACTCAGTATTACTAATGAAGCATTCGGTATCAGGACCGAACATTTCGGTTCCTCTAAACGAAAACTTCGGTGATCAAATTTTACCGAGTATTTTTCTCTGTGAAATCTTACGAGGTCTGACATTATTTAATTTCTCAACTTGACTCGGCCGCTTCTTCGGCTTTTCTGAGGAACGCCTCTACTACAATCTTAATTCATAATCTGTAATCTTAGATCGGAGATAATCATCATGTCTGCACTCTAAGAAGTGCAAATAATCCAGTCGAGCGCAAGCAATTTTCTACGACTTTTTTTCCAAAGTTCAACTTCCTGTCACTGTCAGTCCTTATTAGTTTTATCAATTCATCGGGATCCGTAAAAAAGGATTATGGATTTTACTTTTAACATCCTGCATGATTCACGCGAGGGCGTTGTATATGTATACGAATGTATTCTCGCGGTGTAGTTAGAAAGAGGGTAGCAGAATTAAAAGGGAATTGGGAGGCATAAATTATACACTTTTGCACGTTGCACTGTTGCTGTATTGTTGTACTACCTTGTGCATTGTTTGATGAGTCATTTTGCCGATTCCAACCGGTGGCGCGGCCGCATATTTACATCCTTCCATAGTTCCTTATATCCTTGAATCGCACTGGCAGAGGCCAGAGGAATCGGAAGAGATGGGCTGTACCTACCTACCTTACCGTAGGCTCCTGTTTGAGACCGACTGCCTAATCGAGACGTTGCCATATTTATCATTGGACATACAAAGAAATAAGTGAAACGGAAAATTTTTGGAAAACACACAAAGAAATTTAGAGAGGACGATTCCGCTCGATCGCAGCCATTTTCAACTCAAAAATTTAAAAAAATAAGAAAATGTAAACAAAGGAAAACAAATAAACAAAATTTTGTCAGAGTAGAGGGTCTCTTCATAGTTTGGATTTTTTTTTTTTTTTTTTTTTTTTTTATTTTTTTTTATTTTTTTAAATAATCGTCTAAATATTTGGGTTTAAATTGGCGTTTGTAGCCAAAGCGTCCTCACCGAATTTCTTTCCGTGTTTTCCAGCACTATCATTTCACTTGGTTCCTTTACGTCAAATCCTCTCTAGCTCGTTTTTTATCATGTTGCTTTTATCATTGGATCCGCAATCTTGAAACTATTGGCTGCCCGGTAAAAAAAAAAAAAAAAAAAAAAAAAAAAAAAAAAAAAAAAAAGGGGCGGCACGTCCTTAAGATTTCCGGAGGACTTTGTACATTTTATCCGAAAAATCTGCAAATGCACTGAAACGTCTTCATCCGATATTTTTAACGATTTTATGGAGAAGAGTTTCTATAGACATTCAAAACCTTAATTTTTTTTCCGGGTGATGGATTACTTACATCAATGAGGGTGGGTCAGTTGCGCTAAGAGCAGACTACACTTTTATTTCGATATTTGATTTTAATGTAAAATGATAAGAAAATCACAATGCACCAACAAAACTACTATAGCAATATTTACCGAAACTTGGCTGAAAAAAAGTGACAACCAAAAAAAAAATCTTGGATCCAATCCTTTTTTTTATTTATCATCTCTTGGTACCTCGCTGAAAACCTAGTGAAGGGTAGAATCTAAGGGTGCAATTCAGAAACTATGAAAAATCCTCAATGTCCAGTCGGCCTTGACTTGAGAATTATTGAGATTTTCTTACTTAAACCGTGTATACGCACTGATTAGGTTGTATACGTCTGATTCGTCAAACGCTGTGTTTTGGAGCCACTTTTTCAAGGTAGATCGTTAGCTGCCTTGGAAAAGTGGCTCCAAAAGGCAGTATTTGACGAATCAGACGTACTTACTTACTTACAACTTCTTAGTGCTTTTACACAGTTCAAATGGGAAAATCTCGAGAATTCTCAAGTTATAAGTCAAGACCAACTTCAGGAAGCATTTTCGTAGATTCTCTGAATTGCACCCTAGGAGGGTCATAATTTCAAAACGGGCCAAATGGTGTCCCAACGAGATTACATTTTTAAAAAAGATCAAATAAGTTCGATGTTCCAATTTTTAAGGCGAAGGAACTTAGTTTTATGAGGAGCAATAGTAATAATTGCTTTTAAAGTTATTTAAATACTAATTTTAATTGTTTTATGGTTCAAAATGTCCGTCGGTTACGCGTCCCCCACACGAGCTTTTGGTATTTAATTTAAGTTTTTGACCATATTTTGAGGCTGACATGAATTTTGAAGATAGTGGAAATGCTTAAAAATCTCCGTAGAACACGTGTAAACCATCGTCTTTTACGAAATGACTTTTCTTCATGCCATAAATTGTGAAAAATGGTTGTCCCCTGGTTCCAAAATGTCTGTCGGTTACGCACGGATTTTACTGTTTTACAACATCTTAAAAGTTTATTTAAAAGTGAAACTGGGTAACTTACGATTTTCTCTACCACGCTTCAACGTTCTAAGCAGGAATTATCAACATCTGTGCAAATGGATTTTATTTGGAAACGATTTTCATCAACAAATCCGATCTCGTGATTTGCCTATGGTCCTAGTCAGTGGCACTTAAATATACGAAAAAGGTTGGTAATACAGTAAAGTTCCGCCCTGTAATTTTTAATTCAATTCAACTACCGTAATTTGCTTTAAAAATCGACATCAGAGATTATTGTAACAAGTAATATTGTTGTTATTAAGTACTTTTGAAATAGTCGGTTACGTAACCGACAGCGTAACCGACAATCGACAAGTTATTTACCATTAGTTCATCATGCGTTTCCGGCTGTTTCCGCGGTACATGCATGAGAAATATCGAAAATTCAGCGGAACCCTTCGGTAAAAAGTTTTTTCTAGTAGTACTGACGGTAAAAAATTACTCATTGGGTTTAAATTTTGACTTGAAATTTTCACGTAGCATGCATGCTCAATTGGCCCGATTTGAAATTATGACCCAGGAGTGTCTTTGCTTGAAAATTTTGTCTCAATTTGTAGCCGAGTTTTTGGAAGCATGATGCATTAATCCTTCGAGCATTTGCCGAGTTGTTGCCTAAATAGGTAATTTTTCAGCTACGATTTTCAGTACATTTGTTTTCTGGTTCTCATGAATGCCCCATTTTCTATTTATCAGTAAACTATTATAACAATAAAGCAACAACGGCAACTTTTTATTCGAACGACTTTTCAGTCCATTCTGTCAGGATTGATGTTTATTATAAATGTACTTTTGATGTTCAGGTCATGACTTCAGACCCCTCGAAGCACGGGTTGAAATCATATTTTCGTTTGTTTTTGTTTTCAAAATCCTTAGGTGTGTATCCTACACTAAAAAAAAAAAATAAAAAAATAATTAAGAGATAATGATACGTGAAATGAGGTAAGGGAAGATACTGTTACCAGACTTCTAGTGTTTGTGCCATATTTCGCGAACATTTTTAGGAGATTCTGGTACTGTGACCGTATTTTGGTAGTAATATTACAATTTTCTGGTAAAAGTACTGGACCCTCCGTGGTTCACATATTGTTGTACTTCTGGTAAAATACTAGTTTAGAAATTATTTTTTCTGTGTACTATACGTACAAACATAGGCGTAGCGTGACCAAAAAAAGTGGGGGGGGGGGGGGCTAAAAAGTGAAAAAGTGACGACTTTTTTTTTTTTTTTTTTTTTTTCCTTCTCGTTTGAAAGGGATGTTTAAAATTACCTAGAATTACCAAGTCGATGTGTTTTTAGCCCCGATTTTTAGCCCCTCCACCCAAAAAAAGTGGGGCTATAGCCCCCCCACCAGCCCCTAATACGCTACGCCTATGCGTACAAACAACATTTTAAAATAAGGAGTTCCTAGAATCCTGTAATTTTAAAAACTAGCAGCAACAACCCCCCGCGAAAATCCTTCCTCCTCTCGCGGAACCGGGTCCGGGATTTACGGAACACTCCGTACACCGTGTCTCGTCGGTGGCAGCGGTCGGTGGCGACCCCGTTGTTATTGACATGCATATATTATGGTCGTTGTTATTATTCACCAGCTTATAAAAAAAGGGGGAAAGGGGGGGGAGGTGAGGTGGAGCTTATACACTTATTCACTTATACAGTATCCATTACACTGTGGCGATAACATTGTGTCCGGCGTGCCTGTGTTTCGCCTGTTGTAATGTGCGCCCGGTCCGCCTTTGCCTGTGTGCCTGTATGCCTTGTGTGCCTGTTTTTTCACCGCGTTATAGTGCCGTTTGTCGTTTTGTCATTCGCCCCGTTTCGATGTTGTGACGTGTCGCCTCTCTTACCCATTCTTGGCACAATCCCGTGTCCGCACGCAAGGATTGTCCCTCCCCCTCCCCTCCCCTCCCCCCACCCCCTCTTTGATGCCCACCATTGCGCATGCGCCTCCCTATGTACTTTGGGTCGGGTCGGGTCGCCCATTGCCCATTTCCCCTCTTTGACAACAACATAGGCCGTAGCGCTCCTGTCCTATCATCTTCAGTCTTACCTACCGCATTTATATTGTGTCTCCTTTAAGGACTTCTGTCCTTTCTCTTGCTCCTGAGTCCTGGAGGAGGAGAAGGAGAGGGGGAATGGATCAGAGAGTTGATTCCAGCTGGACGGGCGAATTGACGGGGGGGGGGGGCGGCTGGAGCTTGGAGCGAGCGGGCGGACAGACGTCTCCAACGTTAATGTAAAATAACTCCAAGTCTTGTCGTTCCGCCAAGAGGGCCCATGCGCGGATATAGGAATTTGTCTTCGTCTCTCTTTCCCATTTAAACGCAAGTGTTAGAAAAGGATAGCAGAGGGGGCCATCACGTGACTTTAGTCCCTTTCACCGTCCTTTTCTAACACGCACCTTAAAAGTGGGAGGAGAGAGAGAAAGACAATCTCCTGCGGGTCAGCCTTATCGTCATTTTTATAGGTTTTTATGAAAGAATTGACTCTTCAATCGCACCTGTAGCAAAAGTTTGCTGGAGTCCCATTCATTGGTGGTAACACTGGTAACAGGACTTTTTGCTGGCATTCGAACATTCAAACTCATTACAGGGAATGAGCTATAACTTTAGAGTGGCACATCAAGGAACGTTCCGCTGGTTCATTGTTGTCACCTAGGGCGCCGCCATCTTGCCGTAAAAATTGATTTTGAGGTTAAATTTTGTAGGTAGTTTCCGGTCGTTCCGTAAACAAACTCGGGCATCGCCGGAAACGACTTCTACAAAACTTAACTTCAAACCTTGGAATCTGCCGTCCAAATTCCGCTTTTTCTCGAGATTCCTTCTACCCTGTGTGGCACAAGGTGGACCAATCCGCTGCCACTCTAAAGTTATAGCTCATTGATTACAGGCGTTCAAACGGCCATCCGCGAAAAAAAGGATGGCCAACTCTGTAGGATCCGCCTACGTCCACATCCTCTTTCGCGTTTAGATGTCCTTTTCTCTCTTTTTCCCATTAGAACGCACGAGTTAGAAAAGGATATAAGAGAAGGCGAAAATCACGTGACTGCCCATAATCCGTCCTTTTCGAACACACGCGTTCTAATGGGAGAAGAGAGAGAGAGAGACGGATAGATTCCTGGATCCACCAATGACATCTCACTGCGGAATCATAAGTATTCTTTGCTAACGACCTATCTCTATCTGTATCTGGGGCTCCAACGTTGATGACTCAAGTTATTTTTAGGGGGTTTCGAGCGCAATTAATTACCTCACGTGGAGACCATTGCACAACACAAACACACACACACACACACACCCACATACACACACTACAGCATCACAGGCCGTCTAAATTACGACTTTATTTATTTTTCCTCCTCGTGGATCTAGAGAATCCTCTCGGGGCGGCGAGATGCTAAAGACATCTCCCTTCAGGAATATGGCTGCACAATGAACATTCCCATAACCGGATCCAGGAATTAGTCTTCCTCTCTCTACGTCCATTTGACTGCATGTGTTAGAAAAGGACAGAAACAGGGGCTGAAGTCACGTGACAGCCCCTATCTCCATCCTTTTCTAACACATGCGTTCAAATGGGAGAAGAGAGAAAGACAAATTCCTGGCTATAGCTATACGAAAAATCCTCTATTGAATTGTCCTTCTCCCCCTCCCTCCCTCCACCCATCTTTCTACTCCCCCTCTCATACTGTCTGACTGCCTCTTTGGCGGGATAGGGATGGAATCAAACGGTTTGTATATGCTCGCTTTTGCTTTTATCCACAGACACTGGACGCAGAGGACAGACATGCGAGGCTCTTTTGCAATGCGAACGAAGCGAAGCGACGCCCGCCGATCTGGCCGCAGCGAATCCCCGAGTTATTTACACCACGTCCTCCATTTTGTTTAGGCTCCAAGTCGATCCAAGCTCCAAGCACGTGAATTTGATCTTCGGAATGTCCAGCCCCGGCGCACAGAGAAATGGGACATTGGAACCTTCGGACAATGGACACTGTTCTATTGGCATGTTTACGGATTGGTTCGAGCCGAGCAAGAGTCCTTGTATAGTATGCAGTGGTGAAGCGTGCTATCACAGAATAATAAAATCAGAACGGAAACTCTCATAAGAGCCAATAGAAGCAAGTTTGGAATTTAATGGCACCAATAGGCAACGCTGTGGTCCTATATCCCAACATGGCGGACGTGTGTGATTTGTGTTGAAACTCATTTATTTCTGTGAATTCTGGAAAGAAATCTTAAGTTTCCGGCCTCACTTTTATTCTTTTGGCATTTCAGAACGAAAATTTCGCGGAACATGTCCTATATTTTTTTATTTGCGCGCGAATCCAGATGTATAAACATCCTATATCCCAACATGGCGGACGCGAAACGACTTTGCTTCAAAATCCGACAGAGTTTCCGTTCTGATTGTATTATTCTGTGGTGCTATATCCGACCACGTTGCATGTGTCCATTTGAACGCATGGAAAAGATCGAACTATCGAAGGATCGGCGGAGACAATCGAATTTGAGGGTTCACAGAAAAAAAAAGAAAAAAAAAAACTGGACCATCTGCATAGCTGATTTTGGAGTCTGCAATCAAGTAGGATAAATTTCACCAGATTATGGTAAAATGTACCAAGATGTTACCTTAATTTACCACAAGGTACGTGTTTCTGGGTTTAAACTTGACCGGGGTGGCTACAGCCAACTATAATACAATCTAATGACCAATTTCAACGACCGTATAAAGCAGACATGGCTGAGCATGGTGAATTCTACCAGTCTTTTTTCCCGTGTTCTGGTGGACAAAATGCTATGTCACCATGTAGCATGCTTCGCCCAACCGATTCTGAATTGTTTGCCTCATATTTTTTAACTTTAAACCAAAATTTATAATTAGTCCTCTTGAAATTGTATCCATCAGGACCCAGAATTCTAATATACAACTATGAGAAAAAATTTAAAAACTAAATGAAATGAGAAAAAATTTAATGAGAAAATTTTGCACATTTCTGTTAAGTGTCAGTTTCTTTATTGTCGAAAACCTTCCAGAAAAACCAGTCAAAGCGATTTCTGCGTCCAGATAGCCACTGCCGCTCTCAAACTTTTGAGCTTCAGTTTAAAACCAATTTCAAGTGAATTAGTCACAACTTTCTTTTTAAGTTAAAAAACACTTTAGGCAAACAAAGCGAGCCTGTGTAAAATGTCCATAAGAGATTTTCATCATGGCTGCCTCCTCGTAGGGGCGGCTCGTGCGATTTGGCAACAATGTTATCCCTCCATTTGATTGCATGTAAAACAATCGATTCGAAAGTGAAGCAGCGCTTCACCAACAATCGATTCGAAAGTGAAGCAGCGCTTCACCAACAATCGATTGTTAAACATAGATACAAATGGAGCGAAGACATTGTTGCCAAATAGCACGAGCCACCACTGCCTCATCGAAGTTTCAATATCACGTCCCATAAATTCTCTTTATTGCTATAGCTCGTTGCTTGGAGGTGAGAAAATATGATTTTCAGAGCTCACCCCGCACCATCAACCGCCAAATTCCCGCTGAAATTCGTTGGTACCTGAGGATCACCACTCATCATTTTTTAGTACTTTGTTCGAAAGATGATCCAACAGAAGAGTTTCCTCCGTCAGTAGCGCACCGAGAGTTTCTTCATCTCTCTCTTTTCTCCATTAAGAAACGTATGTTAGACAAGGATGGACAAGGGGATAAAACCCCCTCCTTCTGTCCTTTTCCTACTCATACATTCAAATGGGAAATGAGAGAGATGGAAGATATCCTGGTTGCGCCAGTGTCCTCCGTAGATCAGAATGATGCATGCTTCTAACTTGATATAGGTACTGTCTTTATCCCAGTCACGGTGGAATATGCGATATATCGAAACCGATTAGTATCGAATTCTGATGCGGCGCGCGCGGTGACCTTGAACGATTAGGTTACGCGACGCGTCACATCGAGCGCGCGTCGTCGAAGGAACGGAGAGGAATGCGCGCGCTTATGTTCGCGTCGCGGTTCGACGAAATGAAACATGTCATGCCTAAAATGGCTTAAAACGAGATGCCTCCAGAGTCCGAAGCTTGATGCCTGATGCCGCCCTATCTTCCTCCAATAAAAACAATCTGGTTACATTTTTCAAACCCGAGAAGAAAAACCCGGGTTCGGAAATTTTAAGTCGTCGTCGAATACTTGGAATTGCTCACCGGCTTGACATTACACACACACGAATGCACACGAGCACTAACACTCGGAGACTGACTCTCTCTCTCTCTCTCTCTCTCTCTCTCTCTCTCTCTCTCTCACTCACTCACTATTTCTCTCATTCTTTCTCTCTCACGCGAAAGCACCCGTTCGTTCCCAGTATCAAGTATAAATCACGTTTGTGCTGACTTGCGAGTCGTGTTACGTTGTTCTGTTTTTGCTCCTCAAAGTCCAGATCGCGAGTTTTGGAGTGAATTATCGATGCGCGGAAGAGTCCGCGAGATGTACCCATTAATGCGCATGTGTCGCCCGCAATACCAGTCGCAAACCAAGTTGCTAATTTTGAAACTTCAATAATTCTCCCTCTGCAGAAAAATTAAACGAAATTGGAAGTTTTCTACGCAAAATTGTTGGCAAAGCAAGGAATTTTCACAATGAAACAATTGAGGTAAATGCTTTCCTGCGTCATTTTTTTCTAAAAGTGGAAAAAATGCAGGATAAGGAGATCATGGCAAGTGACTTATCATGTATTTTTTCTGCCTTATCTTCAAATCTATCGAATCAAATAAAATAGCATGATCAGGCTTCGGAAGCGATCAGCTGTATTATGTTCTCAGGCCGGTCATGTTGAAAATAAAAATAAAAAAAAAGGGTCCGAGAACATATTTTC
Organism: Trialeurodes vaporariorum; assembly: GCA_011764245.1. Classification (NCBI taxonomy): domain Eukaryota; kingdom Metazoa; phylum Arthropoda; class Insecta; order Hemiptera; family Aleyrodidae; genus Trialeurodes; species Trialeurodes vaporariorum. The sequence continues at coordinate 17,285,155 of VMOF01000111.1, read as the reverse complement.
GCTGTTAAGACACTTGGGAGGACTATGCTCGCGCCATTTCAAAGAAGGTAGCTGCACTTAAAAGGCAAGTGTATCTCTGAGTCCAGGAGGCTATAGGCTGGCGTGTGTGTTTTTGTTTGCCCATTGAAATCCACCTGTAGGGAAAGCTCCATGAATCACGAACATGGCAAGAAGGCTTCACCGCGAAGGAAAGAAGAGACCGCGGGGGGGAGAAGTGGGGGTAGAGGAAGAGAGAGAGAGAGAGAGAGAGAGAGAGAGAGAGAGAGAGAGAGAGAGGAAGAGAGAGAGAGGGAGGGAGAGAGAGAGAGAGAGAGAGAGAGAGAAAGGGAGAGAGAGAGGAAGAAAGAGAGAAAATAAGAGAGAGAGAGAAAGAAAGAGGAAGAGATAGAGAGAGGGAGGGAGAAAGGGAGAGAGACAGAGAGAGAGAGAGAGAGAGAGAGAGAGAGAGAGAGAGAGAGAGAGAGAGAGAACGAGAAAGAGAGATAGAAAGGGAGAGGGAGAGAGGAAGAGAGAGAGATTGAGAGAGAGAGTGATAAGGGAAAGGTAGGGAAGGGGGAAAAGAGAGATGGAAAGGGAGAGAAGGAGAGGAAGAAAGAGAGAGAGAAATAGAGAGAGAAATAGAGAGAGAAAAGAGAGAGAGAGAGAGAGAGAGAGAGAGAGAGAGAGAGAGAGAGAGAGAGAGAGAGAGAGAGAGAGAGAGAGAGAGGAGGGGAGAGAGAAGAGAAAGAAAAGAGAGAGAAAGAGAGAGAAAGAGAGAGAGAGAGAGAGAGAGAGAGAGAGAGAGAGAAAGAGAGGGAGAGAAAGAGCAGAGGGCGGCTCAGAACTAGATTATTCCGCGTGAAAGAAGAGCAGAAGAGCGGTGCAGAGATGCCCATCGTAGGGTAAGAAATAAAAAAAAGATGTAAGGAAAAAAGCATAAATGCATTGTCTTATTCTATTCGCGCTCAGAGGGAGAAAAATAGTCCCATTCAGTTTTTCCAGCTCCTATTTCATCGCACAGAGGGATAAGGCGCGACTTTTCTATTGCGGAATTTTCTTATTTTGCAGATTTCAGCAGTAATAGTTGGATCGGTGATAACTCACGCAAAAAATAAAGAAGAAAGAAAACTATACTCGTACTTTAAAGAGCTACGGCATCTGAGAGTATACTTCAGGAAGATACGAAGAAACTCTCAAAAATAAAGCCGCAGGATTTAGGAAATACGAAAAAGCCTATTAGCCTCGATGTGAGAAAGGTAGACATACATCACTCGCTCTCACTTGAACTTACTAATCTTATGGCGAAATGAATTTCCTAATTCATAAGGCGTTGATTCTCGACCAATTTTGTTCATTTAGGGCTCAAATGATCCCCATCGGACCCCATTGGACACAATTAATTTGCGAACATTTCCTCCAACTCCATGCCCCATTCTGGTGGATCCGCCTATTGCCCAAAGATTGGAAGAATCGTAGAAGCAAGCCGTTCCCACTGACAGAGGCGGCTCGTGCTGCTTGGCAACTATGTTTTTCTTCCATTTGAATCTATGCACAACAATCGAATGCCGGTGAAGCGCTGCTTCACTATCGATTGTTTTACACAGAATCAAATGGAGGAAAATCATTGTTGCCGAACAGCACGAGCCGCCACTGCCCACTGAGCTCCGTTTCCACGATCGGTCCGATTTATATTCACTCGAGTATTCGCGGATATAACTATATATATACTTACTTTTATTTACTTTTGATTAAATTCGATTCGTCCATCGCGAGAACAATGCAACCTGCGCGAGGTGCACATTTGCGCCCGACGACGCGGTATTTATTGCGTTTGTGGATTTGACCGCGGTCGGTCGGTGCGCGCCTGCCCTGCGCAGTGTGCCAGCCAGAGCACATCAACCAATCCACCAATAAAAAGCGATCCATTTTATTGAATAAATAAAAATACATTCTATCGAGGCCAATGATTAATCAATCGATTGTTACTGCGGCACCGATGAAAATGTCTCGCTTTTTCCTCATGAATTATTCTTGTTTGCAATGGGTGGCGGCTAATACTACATGAGTGGCAATTTTCTCCATTTAAACTTACGCAAAATAATCGATTCCTGGGAGGAAAATCTGCCCTTTCTAGATTCGACTTTTTTACACGCGTTTAAATGCGGAATAAAAACGTGGTTGCCAGATAGCACGAGCCACCACTGAGTTAGCGCAAGCACGTTTCAAGCTCGTGCTCACGGTTCGTGCTGAGCGGCAATGCCGAATTTTCTCCATTTAAACTTATGCAAAACAGTCGATTTCTGTGAGGGAAATCTGCGCTTTCTAGAATCGAATTTTTTACACGCGTTTAAATGCGGAATAAAACGAATTTAAACGCGGTTGCTAGATAGCTCGAGCCACCACTAAGTTTGCACAAGCACGTTTCACGCTGAAAATGAATCCGACGTTTGGGAAGGGTTGATTTTAAGAGGTGGGATAACTTTACAATATTCGCGATTCAAGCTTTTGTTGAATGGTTGGTGAAAGGAGTCTAGATGTACTGAAAAACAAGATTACCAGAAGCATGACGATATGTGAACCGATGTAAGGGATGGTACAATTACCATAATTCTAGTGTTTGTACCATAGTTCTTGAAAATTTTGAGGAGATTCTAGTTCCATAACCGTATTCTGGTATTAGCACAAGAATTTTCTGATCAAAGTACTAGACTTTCTGTGGTTCACTTATCGTTGTGCTTCTGGTAATATTACTAGAATTTAGGAATGAGTTTTTTTTTCAGTATGGAGTTGTTTTCAGCTGTTTTTATAAAAACTCATTCAGAACGATATACTTATACCATGCAAAAAGTTAATTACGTTATTTTTGTTTAATGACCAGGTTACCGAATTGGCGAACAGATTTCAGACACACTTCAATGCTTGATCAAACTTACAAAATCCTTGTCAACTACGGTTTGCAGGTCAAATCACGTTAATTAAAGGACTTTCGTACAAAAACAGCACGTGAATTTACTATTCGTAATTTCCTTACACTTAAATAGTTAATTGAAAGAGTCCTTGGTCACAATGTCCTTACCTGCAACAAAGAGAGAGAAAAACTAAATTAGCACTGACAAAAAGTGGGCGGTACTATCGACGAATTAAAGATTGTCGCACGATTTTCACGCATTTTCAGTTATGGACGTGAGTTTGGGACTGATCTGAAACGGCCCCCCCGCACTAGCCTATCAACTGCAAGGTGTGAGGAGTAGGAAGAGTGGCCGAACCAGAACCTTGAAGGCAAAACTTAGCTCTTAAAAATCTCGCAACAATCTTTAACTCGTCGATAATACATTCTGCACTAGAAGGACAACGAGAAAGTAAAACAGAACATTCAAATAATGGTAATGTAACGATTCTCTGACTGAACCGTCTCATGAACTTGGACCCTTAACTCCCTTATAAAGAAACTTCAAGGAGGCAGCCAAGCAGTGGCGTCGCGTGCAATATGGCAACAAAGCTTTTCGTCCATTTGAACCCACGTAATCTATCGATTTGAGGTAGTGCACAGTGCACCCCCAATATTTCGACATTTTCCACGAGTTTAAATGGACAAACACAGCGTTGTCAGATTGCACGCGACGCGCCTGCTAGCGAAGACCGAAATCTCTTGAGTACATTTTACACGGGCTCGGTTTGATTGCATCCTATTTTTTAACCTTACAAAGAAAGTTGTGACAAATTCGCTTGAAATTGGTTTTAAACGAAAGTTTCAAGTGTTTTAGAGTGGCTATCCTATCTGGGCACTGGACACAGAAATCGATAACTGTTTCTTCTGGAAGGATTTGCACGATAAAAAAATTGACACATAATAGAAACAAGCAAAATTTTTTCTGGGTTGTTGTATTAGAATTCTGTGTCCAGATAGCCACTCTCAAACACTTGCACTTTCGTTCAAAACCAATTTCGATTGGATTTATTACAAATTTTGATTTACGGTTAAAAAATATGAGGGAAAAAAACCAGAATTGGATCACCCATGCTGTCACGTTTTGAGATAGGACTTATAACATGTATCACTGTATCAGCCTCTCTATGATTCGAGCTCGTTGATTCGGATAGAAACCCTCCAAACTCTACGAAGAAGAAGGTGAAGTTATTGGCGAATTTCCGCAGAGATCCAAGAGTTTCTGGAAGAATGACACCACCAATAGGAGTAACACGTGATGGATCATCGACTCGATGGCATTACGATAGATACGATCCCTTATAATCAGCCTGCTGCCTGAAACAGCTATTCTTAAGAAGAATATTTTGAAGTGTGAAGCTCGCGTCGTGTCACTCGATTTGGAATCTAAACTTCGCGCGGACCCAAAGCTTTTCCTTGAAAGAACTTTTTCTTGGGATACTATACTCACGGCTTGATATTCGATCTGGCAACTTGAGAACTCTTTTTGCAAAGCAGTAGAGGATATCTACATCTGTATCCACTATCCCTCTTCGTTTTATGACGACTTTTTGACCTCGAAAAACAATGATTTAACCCTAACGAAACACTCGAACCTGAATTCGCACGCCCTTTCCCCCTCTCGAACCCCTTTCCGCCACCATTCCCTGCAGTGCTCTCACTCACACTCACACTCACAATAACACTCCTTCTCTCTCTCTCTTTCTTCAATACTTCCTTTCAACAGTCCCAAGTTATGTGCACTGCCCGTCCCACACGCGCCCGGGAATTCAATGCTGCCATATTTACTGAAAAAATATACAAATTTCCCATAAGAATGAAAGTAAAATGTGTATATTTTTTTTGCAAAATCTGACAGCGCAGCCCAGGATGAACACGAGCTGAGTTATGAGAAGCGCAACAGAAGTCTCCTCGAAGTTCGATGCGTCTTCAAGTGCAGCTTTTTTGAACGGTTTTTATCGGCGATGATCTTTGTTTGCAGTCTCGCACGGACATATATATTATGATCTAGATGCAGAGACTCTCCTCCTGAACCTTAAGCTCATAAAGACTAAGGCTAGAGATCGTTTTAGAGGAAGAGAACTAGTCGACTTGTAATCTTCGGAAAAATTCACGAATTTTACACTCTTTGGAAAAACAATGGAACAGCACGAATTCGCATACGGAAGTATCTAGTTTTGAAAAAGGTCTGGATCGGTTTCAGAAGTAGAGATGTATAGTCGACTTGTAATCTTTGCATGGAAAGATTCAAGTACATTTTACTCTTTGGAAACACATTGGAATAGCAAGAATTTGCATAATCTGTAGGTTTTGAAAAGCTGGGGGCAGACGTGCCACTTTGATCACGGGCGTAATTTGCGGGTGGGGGTGGGGGTTTCGGAGGCTTCGACGTTATTGGAAAAATTACTTTTTTTGGGCTATCGGAGGCATTTCCCCAAGATTACTTTTTTTAAACGGTACGTTTAATCAATTTTCTCTTTACATTTATATCATAAAAATTAAAAGATTCATTCTCTCATTCAGCATATTTCGCATAATGACCGCATGGCGGCGTATGGCCTGAGATCGTCAAAAAGTGGTCAAAAATCAGAAAATGAATTTCGCATCAATTTATCAGACCAAACTTAAACTTTAAACTTTCAAGACCAATCTTAATCACAGGGAAAACTATAAACATGAAAACCCAGAAATGTCACTGGAAAGTTTGCCATTGAGCTTAAAAAGTCAAAAATTATGTTGTATGATGTCCCCCCCCCCGTGCTGATTATCGGTCACTTTTTGACGGTCGGAGACTACAGTGCGCTGTTAGATTAAGTAAAAATGCGATACAATCTACTGACAAAGAATAATAAAGTAAGGAATACCACCGCGTCTGAAAGCTTCAAAGGGATTAAGTTGAAATCGCGTAATGACCTTGCGGCTTTGCGGTTTTCATTAAAATTGAAACAGCTTGCGCAAACGTTGCGGAAATCATACAAACGAACGCGTCCCGCTACAAGTACCTGGTGAAGCAAGCGTATGTATTTCTCGCCTTTTTCTCTCGTTTCATCGAGTTAAAGAGACAGAGCTTTAGTTTGTATATTCATGGAGATTTGATTCGAAATTTCTGAACGAGCCACGACTTTTTTTCTCTGTTTCCGATCTGTTTGCTTCAAGCTTACACTATAAACGGGGGGGGATCATCGTTTTTTATGTTTAATTTATAACTTTTCAGTAATATTTCCAGGTTTCAACGACTTATTAATAGCTTTCTCTGTGATTTCTCTCTTCAACTTGGCCTTGCAAGTTTACAAATGAGAAATTTATGAGAAATTTTACTTTCTGATTTTTGAAAACGTTGAACTTTTTTATTGCTAGCCAAATACTTTTCGTCCACCACACTGTGGTCAGAGATCGAGCAAAAGGACCAAAAATCGGTGAAACAAAAATCATCAAAACTTATCGTTTTTGATTATTCAAGCTTAATTTAAAACTTTTCAGTAACATTTCTAGGTTTTCGTGACCTTTTAAAAGTAATACCTGTAATTATAATTGCGGTCATAAATGATAAATTGATATGAAATTTACTTTCTGATTTTTGAAAATGTTGCGAACTTTTTAAATGCTAGTAGCCAAATACTTTTCGCCCACCACACTGTGGTCAGAGATCGAGAAAAAGGACCAAAATTAAATCAGTGAAAAAAAAAAAATCATCAACACTTATCGTTTTTAATCATTCAAGCTTGATTAAAACTTTTTTAGGAACATTTCTAGGTTTTCGTGACTTTTTAAAAATAATACATGTAATTATAATTTCGGTCTTGAAAGTTTATAAATGATAAATTGATAAGAAATTTACTTTCTGACTTTCGGCTACATTTTTAAGATCTCAGACCACAGTGTGGATGTAAGGCGTTAGAAAAAAAACATGCGTCGGCATCGGAGAGGGATAAAGTTTAAGGTATAGTTTCTTTCCCTTAATTTAAAAACCGTGTCGGAGAGCAAAGCGCAAGGAAACAAAGCCGTGAATCATACAGAGACGGGAATTGCAACCGACGCGACGACAAAGCGAAGGGGTTGGG
>VMOF01000111.1:17239816-17277668 GCA_011764245.1 Trialeurodes vaporariorum | reverse complement strand
TACCTCAAGAAATGTGATGTCCACCAGGGAAATTCTAAGAAAAATGTTCCGCTAAAAATTGGAACGATTATTACTTAAAAGTTCCTGAGAATAAATTTAGGAAGTTAACAGGATAATGTCAGTCTTCTTAAGATTCTAACTATTTCGGACAAGAGAAAGATCAGAATCCCCTTGAGGATGAAAAAAGACCTGAAAACTGCCGGATTTTCGTTATTTACTTTCTCACATTTAACGAGTTAGAAATTGGAAAAGTATTGCAATGGCGCATGCAGATGCCTGTCCATAGCCGTAGCCAGGATATTGTCCTTCTCTCTCTTAGCCCCTTTAAACGCACGTGTTAGAAAAGGATGAATATAGGGGCTGTCACGTGACTTCAGCTCCTCTTTCTGTCCTTTTCTAACACATGCGTTCAAATGGGCTAAGAGAGAGAAAGACAATATCCTGGCTACGGCTATGTGTCTGTATCCTGGCATAACTTTTGAACCAATCGATCGCCCATGTGCATCCACACTTTGCAGAGAAGTTGCTTTTAACGTTTCCCAGCGTGGCGTTTTTGGTTTTTTTTTGTTTTTTCAAAATTTCAGAAACTCCACTTGTTTCAAATAGAAAGCCATTACTTCGAAAGAAACTCCTGCTATTCAGATGAAAATTACCTTGAATAATGGGCCTGTTGCACATTCTTTTGCTACTGCGTTATGTAGGGTTGATTCTTGTGTCAAATCGTGTGAAAATCACAAAGAGAGCATCGAATAGTCTCAAAACCCACTCATAAACCCACGAAAGACATTTTAAGGGAAGCCCAAGATGGCGGATGAAAGGGAGAATCAACCGTGCATGAATACACCACGAGCAGCAAAGATGGCCGACGACGGCATTCGACAAATTAGATATTTACCCGGCGTTTCCTTCCAGAATTCTGGCAAATTGACGCAGAACGTAATATGTATTCACCATAGTAATCACAAACAGTAACGAGAAAGTAAAACTTTCCGGAAAAACCACACCGAATGACACAAAATCTAATTATTATGAGGAAGTGAGACGTTTGTTCATATTCAACCAACATTTGGAATTGCCGCTATTGGTCAGTTTTTGGTGCTTGCGATGCACGCATGCAGGGTTGATTAATTCGCCCTTTCGAACCCATCGTAGGCTTTACTTAAAACGCTTTTTTGTTGGTTTAAGAGTGGATTTTGAGACTATTTAATGCTCTCAGTTTGATTTCCATGTGATTTTACACCAGAATGAACCCACCATGACGCTATATCAAAGGTATGCAACAAACCCATTCCGTTGATAGGAAGTCCAGTTCTTCAATTTTGATGGGTTTGATGCTATCGTTGCAAAAGTAAAACTTGCCTACTTCCCATTAACATTAAATGTAAAATTGGCGGATTTTTTTCTTCTTTTTTTTCCAGCAAACACGGCAACCACGGGTCCAAACTCCTCGACCGAAGTGTTTTCGCGATGTTGGAGCTCTCGAAGTCTCGACTGCTCCTCCACTTGGACTTGGGGGACTTGGACACAATATCTTCCTCTATTGTTGGGAGAAGCTTCGCTCTCGATCTTATTTCTGGTCTCTGGTGTTTGTCTTGCAACGATATCAAGACATTATCCCATTTATGCATCGAGTCCCTTGTTCCGGAATCATTCGACTGAAACAATACCGTACCGCGTAAGGGGAAGGAGGGGAGGGGGAAAGGGCGGAGGTGGAGGGGAAGGGGGTGACTATATCAACTACCAACCACTAAAGTCCCGTAAACGTTGTTCGGAGGAGCGACAAGACTTTCCAAGAGAGAGGGAGGGAGGGACGGAAAAAAGAGAGAGAGAGAAGAGAGAGAGAGAGAGAGAGAGAGAGAGGGAGAGAGAGAGAGGGAGAGAGAGAGAGAGGGAGAGAGAGAGAGAGAGAGAGAGCGTATATGACTTGTTTACATTTTGGAACGGGTCGCGCGCATGGTCGACAAATCATATTTGGCAGGTTTAAACGTAATGCGCATGCGCGCGGAATCGTATCTTTCCTTGATCTGCGCAGTGGCGGTTCGATGACGATCGATTATCGATTTCCCTCCCTGCCGTTGAAAAGCGAGGAAAAGGATCGATTATTTCGAGGTTGGAATGAAACTCCTCCAAATGGATATTTCCCCCCAAGGTTAATTAAACGAAGGGCACATCGATACATCGAAATGCAAGACAATCGGACAATCGGTGACCATGGCCGCGGAGCCAGCAATTTGGCATCTGTGGATTCTTCCCATTTGAATGTATAAGAAACAATCGATTCTTGAGGGGACCATGGCCCGATTTCTAATCGATTGTTTCTCATCCATTCAAATGGGAAGAATCCACAGTTGCCAAATCGCTGGCTTCGCCCATGTCGGTGACGATACAGTACCTGGCGACGTTGGATTAAAGCTATTCAAACGCATGAAATAAGTTGAATTCGAGGGTACCTACTGACTGCGAACTTTATGGTTCGATCTCCATCATTGGTTTGAATAGATAAATACAACGTTGCTAGATTGCATGTTTACACCTTTGATAACAGTAAAGCTTCTAATGGGGCTGTTGCAAACTTTTTCTTAAATATGATTGAAGTTTAGCGGCTTTTACAAGGTGACCGCATAAAAGAAAGACCAACCCAAAAAGTTGGTCTCATTTTTAAGATGAACATTTTCTGGATTTTTTTACCAGAATAATGAAATGAAAAATGCCAGAACGTCCATACACACCAGAATTCCAGTTAAAGATACCAGAATACTAAAAATGCCAGAACTTCTTTTCGGAACTTTTTTGATAAATTTTTGGCCATTATGTAAGGTGACATTTTTTCTCACAAACTGTGTCGAATGGACAGTCGTAGTAGCTTGAAAATTAGGCCACCGTCCTTGCGCAAACAGGCAGGAAAGGCAACATGACACTTTCAAGTACAATATAGAAAGTCGTTGTTTTCGGACAGTTGGTACGATGGAACTGATGTAAGATGGAGTTATTTGAAAAATTCGTTTGACTGCCCGGCCGCCAAAAAAGCTTCCAAACACCACCTTTTTTTTGACAATTACCGACGGAATAATTTCGGCTTCATAACGCGCAACGATTGGTCACCCGTTGTTTGTACGATGAATTTGCGCAGGAAAAGAAAAGAAGGAAACTTTGCTTTTTGTTTTTGTCATGAATGATTGCTGAGCGTTCGATCAACGGATTCCCTCCATTTAAACCGCGAAAAATAATCGATTTTCAGGGGATTCACTGAATCACTGATGAGAGATCGATACTTTCGTATAGGTTGAAATGGCAAAAATCATGGATGCCAAATAGCACGAGCCGCCACTGCTACTGAGCAAAAGCTTGGACCACAGAGTCTACTGACCAGTACCATGGCTAGTTTTAAGTGACGATACTTCTGAACTTTTCTCGCAAAAGATGTGGAGGGATCGATTCTCAGGCAGGGAACTGGTTCTCATTTCCAGGCTCTTTGACTGACACGAGAGTCACACGCACACACATGCTCACACACACACGCACACAAAAAGAACCGCGGTACACGTTGACCCCTGGCTGGACCCGCGCCCCGCGTGCACTGCGACAAAAACGAGTCGGACTGCGGCGACACGCAGTGGACCGAGTACCAGGAATTTCCCGGACATCGTTACAAGAAAAAAATTCTCTTTCAGGAACAAATAAAAAAGACAAAACAACTAAAAAGTAAGTTAAATTTCCAGTATCAAAGCTTTATAAATGAATCAGTTTCATTGGCCACGGGGGGGGGGAGCACGGGGGCACGCCCCCCTCCCCCGGAAGCCTCAAATTTTGCCTTTTTTCAATAGAAAATAGCCCGAAATCGCTTCCACTAATGCTTCTAATTTCTAAATTTCGCATACGTGCCCCCCCCCCCCCCCCCAGAAAAATTGTATGGATCCACCACTGGCCAGTTTACATAGTTTTTTCTAAAAACTTACAAACTTAAAAATGTTTGTAAAATCAAAAGCATTCTGCAACCAGCCTAGTCTGCACTCTGGAGGTCTCCCCCAGAATATTATCGGGGAGCCTATGGAGCCTCCTCCATAATGTTATTGGGGGCACCAGAGTAATAACGGGGGGTCCTGGAGGTCCCTCCAGAATAATTTTGATGTGAGGAAGTGTTTGTGGGGTATTTCCTAGACAGTTCATTTTTTTTGGGGGGGGACCCCCACCTTATGACCTTATCACCGGGAAAAACTATGTTTCGCTTCCACTGAGCGCCGGTATCGGCATCGCAGTTCAGAGTTAGAGGAGTCGCACGCCCGTTTGTCATAGGCCATCATAATAATTCAGAGAAACGCCAACATCAATATCGAAAACGAACGAATGTCACACCCCGTGAAATGTCTCTTGAGCGGTTGCTTGGTTTGGTTTGGTTCCCCGGAAACTTTTTTCGCTCCGCCGACTCCGCCACAATCCGATCCCATTTCATTTCGAATGTCCACATTCGTGGCTGAAAATTGAGTGCTCGGTGGAATTGAAGCGATGTTGCCGGATAGTACGGTTTTCTCATGAGAGCAAGAGTAGGATAACCCGCATGGTGCGGCAACGTCGAGTCGAATTCGGAGTTGTGTGGTAAAATATTTTCGTTTCAACCGGGATTTATCACACGCGGCGACAAGCTGCCAAACCACGCCACAGTGGGCTCGGATGACCGGATCGAAGAGAAATAAAATGTAGGAAATACTCCCCGAGCACTTTCTCAAATCAAAGTTATTCTGGGGGAGGACCCCCAGACCCCCTTTTAATACTCTGGGGGAGACCCTTACACCCCCTTTAATATTCTGGGGGAGACCCTCGTCCCTCATACTCCCTTTAACCCCTTATGGACCAAGCCCGAATATACTCGGTTTTCTCCTCTGGTCTATTTCACATAGTTCCAGTATCAGGATTCCGAAGAAACACAATTCTCGATGTAGTATAAAAAATGAGATTTCGTATGGTGCCTTCAATCCGTCGTATATGCAATTCAAACTCCCCCGAGTACGAACAGTTAGCTATAACTACCTTCCAGATACAAACGAAAAAGTGACGTTCGCGTATGCATTAACCTGGTCTTTAAAGGATTAAGAGGTTAACTTTACAGTAGGCTGGTTGCAGAATGATTTCAAATTGATTGTTTGCGAATGGTCATCAAAATTCAAACAGCTGTATTTGAAACATTCCGATTTTTCGTTACGTTCACCCATTTCACCCATTTCCCCATTGATTTTAATGGAAACTTTTTACCATCCATATAACTTGCCTACAGTTTAAAATTTCGAAAAAAAAAAAAACAAAAAAAGTCCCATGGGAGAATGGCAAAAGCAACTCCTCTGTTGTGTATACTCAGTGTATGACTGTACTGAACGAAAAAACACTAATCTCCTATCTTTTTTCGACCGGTAGAGTCGTCGATGGCTTTCAAAAACTTGGGGATATTTTAATAATCAAATGGCGATTGAGAAAATATTACAGATCAGAGTATTTTCGTGTGGTACAGTCATACACTGAACTGAACTGCATAATCTTTTCTCAACCGGTGGAATCATCGGTGCATTGAAAAATACCATTGATTATACGTAAAACGGCAGCTCTGGATTGACACATTTTGATATTGGTGATCATTGACCGTCGTAAAGTCATTTTACACCTAATGTGCGCTACGTCCAGAGTTCCGATGCGAGTTTTTCAAAACCGCCGCTGATGCGGAGCGCCTCCTCAATCGGTCGGACTGCGCGGCCGGTTCCGTTTCGAAAATAATACGCGCTCCTTTTTGGGGCAAAAATTCCTTGCCGGGTATTGAATACGGGTTTGAATTGAATCGGGCGTTCCGCGACCTCGCGACTGCGACAACGCAGATCGCATCAGATAGCTGGTGGATTTTGAACCACCCCAATACTGCATTTAAATTAATCACTTTGTTTTCCAGCTATTATCATATTTGAGATATAGAATGGCTCCTCCATCCGCACAATGGTCTGAGATCGTCAAAAACTGGCCAAAAATCAGAAAGTAAATTTCGCATCAATTTATTATTTATTATTTATTTTCATTTATTTTTGAGACCAAATTTAAGCACAGAGAACACTTTCATCAGTTTCATCAAGTAATTTACGCCAAGAAATGTCACTGGATGTTTTTAAATATTAAGCTTAAAAGGTCGAAAACGGTGATTTTTTTTGAATTTTCTTTCGCTTGATTTTTGGCCACTTTTTTGCGATCTCAGACCATTTGTGGTTCGGGAGAAGGACCCGTCACAGCCCGTCATAGGTGTCACACGACACGTGTGCTCGTCCGGTGAAAATACGACTCGAACGCAAGACTGATTTCTCGGAAGAGCATGACTAATGTTTTTGCTAACCATTTTTTTCCCCCGAGACGGAGCACTGCGGATCGTAACACAGAATTTCCCGGACATAATGGGGCTTTTGCAAATTTTAGGTAAAAGCAAATAAATAGTCACATCTCACGTATACAAAACCAGCGAAAAACAGCGAAATTACACTAAAAAAGTCTAAAATTCGATAATAAACTCAGAAAATCGCTGTAATGGCAAAATCGTATTGGTGGAGCTAAGCGAGTATCATGGGAGTTTCCTGTCTAATTTGTCACTTTCTCTAACTCTTTATATCCTAGAGGTACACATTTGGACCACCAAATTAACATGGTTTTAAATGTTTTTTAAAAAATCACTATGCACGTCAATCTAAACGAGGAAAGTTCATTCCATTTATTGAAATTGATAAAGAATTAGTGAGACGGGTTTGTAACTGCAATAATATGCCGGATTTAAAGGGCTAAAGAAACACAGAGATACGTCTCAAATTAGATAGAAATCTTCAATGATACCTGCGTAGCTCCGCCATTTATCCCGATTCTGAGAGTGAGTTTTGTGATGATTTAGTGTAATCATAGTCGTTTTACTGGTTTCAATGCAAGAATCAACCATTCTATCATTTCTATCACCTGTACAGCAAACGTTTGCGAGAGCCCCGTTTAACGCATAAAAATCAAGAATTATATACAATATATAGCTATAGATAACTTATAAATGTGTAAATAAATGGTTTTCGTAAATAAATATCAACATTAAAATGTTTCAAAGCAAAAGAACGACAGTTTTTCTGCCCGGTAAAATCCATATTTCGACCCGGTGTGCGGCGGCGCAAGGATCGAAAGAGTTCAACGATTTGTGGTGCGCTAGACCCATCACACAAATCCGCGGTCAAAGTAATCAAGATCTCTCGTTGATTGTGAAAATTGAAGAAGATAATTTTGATTCGCGATTCCTCCCGAAAAAAAAGGGGAGACAAAATTCTTGGGCAAGGCTTGTTTCAAAACGTAAAACAAAATTAATCGTGTTATGAGTAATAAAAATACTTTCGAATAAGAAATGATTGGTCAGTTATATACTACCGCCTTCAAGTACCGTCTTAGGGCCAGGTTAGTTAAAAAAAAACGCCACACTTCTGTTTTTATAGGGAAGGTAGTTAACAGTTCGTACTCGGTGGAGTTGGAATTGCCTATACGATACATTGAAGGCACCCGGCTAAACCTTATCTTGTAAGTGTTTTCATCGATAGTGGCAGTGGCGTGAATCCGGAATGAAGACTGAAACAATGTGAAATTGACTATAGGAGAAAAACGGGTGGACTCGAGCTTGGTCCATAAAGGGTTAATCCAATGTTCTTATAAGACATTTTTTTCCTACTATGGTGGGAGCGTGTTGATATCGATGAAAAGTTCTGCATTATGTATTAACCAAGCAAATAAACAGGTGGCAATGGCGCGGCGGCTCTTACCATTTGGCAACATCGTTTTCTTTCTACTTAATTCCATTCAAAACAATCGATTGGTTATATAAGCAGCCCATCTTCAAAAATCGATTGTTTTACATTCAGTTAAATAGAAGGTAAAACATTATTGTCAAATTGAATTCGCCGGCATTGATGCGGTCGGTGATCTCGTTTTGTAATTTCTCTTATTTCTTAATTTATTTATACACGGGGGGGGGGTACGGGGCGGTCTAGAGAATTGTCGATACGCTTACTTCCATTATAAAGACCGCCCTCTCGACATATATTAGCGTAAGACAAAAGAAAAGGCAATCAAAAGGATTTAATTGCGGAGTTAGATAAAAGGAAAATACCTATAGACGCAGCGTATCGTGTAGGGTAGTAACTAGCTATAGCAGGTTCTTTGAAAAGTTACAACTTTTTCAATTCTCGCACCGTAACTTCGCTTCGAGAGTGTTCAATTACATGCGGTCAAGCGCCGGTAATAAAACGAGGTCGTCGCACATTGGGAAGCGATTATAGTATTAGAGGTCATAAATAAACACGTATAGAAATCTCATGGCGGCCAAATTTTATCGAGCTCCTGATGGGGGCCGATCATTTACTTCATCGATAAACCGATCGTCAAGAACTGTCTATGAGTGAAGCTATTAGTCCAAAATTAATTGTTTAACTTGGCTGTTGCTATGTTGCTGTGTGGTTACCATCGTTGAAGTGCCTATTATGAAAAAAGCTTTTCATTGAATGACTTTAAAAACGAAACGGGCGCTTTAATGATGGCTACCATAGCAACAGCCGGGTTACAATTCTAGACCAATAGCATCATTCATAGACAGTGGTCTGAACGATATCGGTTTTATGGATGAAGTAAATGATCAGCCCCTCCTGGACTTCCTCAAAATTTCTTCAACTTGAAAAGTACAATTTGACTTACATGAAGAAACCATGGGCGGATACAAAATTCTTGTATCAGCCGATGCGCCCTAAGAAAAATTCTTGTAAACAAGAATTTGTCTTTCTCTCTCTCCTTCGATTTGAACACATGTGTTAGAAAAGGATAGCAGAGGGGGCCATCACGTGAATTTAGCCCGTATCTTAGTCCTTTTCTAACACACACGTTCTCTGGATATATCGTATCCACTCGGAATGATTCTTTTTTTTCTCTTTTTACTTTCAATTTTAAGAGAGAGGGAGAGAGAGAGAGAGTGAGAGAGAGAGAGAGAGAGAGAGAGAGAGAGAGAGAGAGAGAGAGAGAGAGAGAGAGAGAGAGAGAGAGAGAGAGAGAGAGAGAGAGAGAGAGAGAGAGAGAGAGAGAGAGAGAGAGAGAGAGAGAGAGAGAGAGAGAGAGAGACAGACAGACAGACAGACAGAAACAGAGATCTGCCTATGGGATGAACAGAAGCCAAAACAAAAACTGAAGGAAGATTTAAGGGGAGTGAGCAAAATATGGGGAGCGGGTCTGTTGCAAATTATTTTTGCTGCAGCGTTATGGAAGGTCGGTTCTTGTGTAAAACCACTTGAAAATAACGTTGAGAGCACCAGAAAATTCCAAAGTCCACTGACAAACTCAATAAATGCTTTTAAAAAAGTTACAAGATGGCGGTCGAACGCGAGAGTGGGTGACAGTGCAGATGAATCACTTTTCTCGCGCACAGAAATCTCCAACTAGATGGAGTATCTCTATTGTGACTCGCTCATTTGACCGCTATCTTGTAATTTTGTTAATCGCATTAATTGAGTTTGTGTGTGGGTGTGGATCAGGGCTGCCGTTTTGCGTACAATCAATGCTATTTTTCAATTCACCGATGCTTCCACCGGTTGAGAAAAGATTACACAGTTCAATTCAGTGCATGACTATAATAAACTAAAATACTCGCATCTGTAATCTTTTCTCAACCGGTGGAGTCGTCGATGACTTTAAAAAAACTTGCGGATATTTTAATTAATCAACAAAGTTTCCACTGATTAAGAAAAGATTACAGATCAGAGTATTTTCGTGCATAACAGTCATACATTGAACTGAACTGTGTAATCTTTACTCAACCGGTGGAATCATCGGTGAATAGAAAAATAGCATTTATTATACGCAAAACGGCAGCCCTGGTGTGGATTTTGGAACGTTCCTATTCTCACTCTCTTTCGAGTGATTTAGTTATTTATAAGTGATTTTGCATGAAAATCAACCTTCCATAATACTGCAGCAAAAGTTTACAAAAAGTTCATTGTGGATGCTTCTTTTAGAGCGCCTTCAAATTGATGGAGTAAGCAAAAACAAGACAAGATAGTAGGAATGTTTAATATTATCTATTCGCTTAGTTGGAATGACCGCGCGGTATACCAGTTTAAAATTGATACTGAAATAGTTATAAGGTATGATTCCTGGCGAAAATTTTCCAGATTTCCATCCGATGGATGGCACCACTTGTCGCTTTTTAGGAAAAGTCATGTTCTTGGAATTATTATTTGTAAACAAAGGTAAAACGCAAAATCAAAGAACGTCAGCACTTGCGAAATTTTTTAAGGATTTTTTGAGCCCAAAAAGAGTGAAATTGGTCGAGAAAAAAATCAGTAAATTATTAACTTTATTCTGCCGTAGGCTTAGTGAGTGTGAGAGAGTACGACTGATAACCTGTCTATCTGCCTTACTCGCACTCATTGAGGCTTATGGGAAGTTTTGTACTTCATAATTTCCGGCTTTATTTTTGAGTGTTTCAGCTTGAAGCTGTCAGAGTGTCTTTCTGATGTATTCTCGCAGGTGCTGACGTTCCTCAAATTCGGACTTTTAGCGGAAATTCGTCAACTTTTGAAAAAAAAACAAAAACACTTGACTTTTTGAGCAGCGCGATGTGGTGTCCACGGTTAAAACTAATCTACCTTGAAATCATCTTAAATATTTTCAAGCGATTTTAAGTTTCTGATTTTTAGCCGCTAGATGAGCTAAATCCGCTGACTGTGCGGCAAGCCTTGTGCTTGGGACCTGGAACACAAGAGACGACCGTTACCGTACGAAGCAACTTTTACGACCCGAGCAATATTTACTCACGATCGTTTCCTTGGAAAAAATGAGCGATTTTTCTTCCTTTTTTTATTTTATTTACCTCATATACTTATTCACTGCAACCGCCCAGCCCCGCGCTTATTCGCGGTTATTACACGAGAGGTCGAGAGGGAAACAGCTTGTACTTTCAATAGAAATTCAATTTATCTCAACGTAAAATGACTTTCAAAAGCTTTGACGTGCGTTAAGAGTGGATGTCTTCATCCGATAACTATGTGAGATATTGCGGAGACTGGAGACCTATTTGTTTTATATCGTTGCGTGCGAGATTCACCTGCAGCACCGAATGTGTTTTTTTTTTTTTTTTTTCACCGGGAGACGTCGATGCCAACTTTTCTCACATAGAAGTGCACACGAACACAGTGGCGTATCCATGCAGTATTCAAGAACTTATCTCTCTCTCTCTCTCTCTCTCTCTCTCTCTCTCTCTCTCTCTCTCTCGCTCTCTCTCTCTCTGTCTCTGTCTCTGTCTCTCTGTCTCTCTCTCTCTCTCTCTCTCTCTCTCTCTCTCTCTCTCTCTCTCTCTCTCTCTCTGTCTCTGTCTCTGTCTCTGTCTCTCTCTCTCTGTCTCTGTCTCTCTGTCTCTCTCTCTCCCTCTCTCTGTCCCCCCCCTCTCTCTCACTCTCTCTCTCTCTATCTTCCTCCCTTACTCCCTCCCTCCCACCCTGGGTTATTCCTTATACCCCTAACCCACTGGATTATTGGCCCCTCTTTAGTGTTAATCGAATAAATTTAAGCTATGTAACCAAGTATAGCTCCACTATGTTCGATAAGTTAAATTTTGCTTACATAGCTTATGACAAATTTTTTTGTTATTTTGTCTTTTTGTTTTTTTGTTTGTTTTTTGTTTAAAAATAATTCAAGATTTTCAAAGACTTTTTAAGGACTTTTCACGGGATTTCAAGGACTTCCAACAGGAGGCAAGAATGCAGTCGGTTGTTTTACCAATTTTCTAGAGGTAGAAAAAACACATGGTGATTCTCACTTGAGGGTGCACTAACCAGAGAAAAAACATTGAACAAAAAAGAAAAGAAAAGATTCTACTTGCCTCCTCCGATTATACTGGTCGTAATTTTGATCGAAGAATTAAAACTTGACGAAATAAATCACGTAACGAAAGGGTTTACATACGCAAAGCATAGTGTCATAGGCGGATACAGCAATCGGTGACTGCGAAATCTTTCCATTTGAATGTATGATAAACAATCGATGCTTAAAGGGGCTAAAGCCCCTTGACCTTGACTAATCGATTATTTCTCATGCAATTAAATAGGAAGAATACACTATTGCCAGATTACTGAATCCACAAATGGTCCTCTACGTAGTTGTTTAGATGCGCTATCGGTCAATAAACGAAAGAAAGCAGAAGACTTTGACAACAAAAATCAAGTCTCATTTAGCATTCGAAAAAAAAAAGAAAAAGAAATAAAAGTTCAGAAAAAAAAAACATTGAAGAGAACAGAAGGAATTTGTAGAGAGAGGAGGCAGACTCGCGATTTTTATGTGCAATAAAATTAGTAGAATTCGATTTATATCGACGCATCTTCATTAACATTCAGAGAAGTTACGGGGAGAGAGAAGGGGACGGGGAGGGTGAGAGAGAAGTTGAACAATAAGGGCGGGGGGTTGGGCGGGAGGAATAAAGATAGAAGATGTTCGCAGAGTATCAGGAACATTGCGCCGATTTATCGAATCAATAGATACTCCACAAATCAACGGGTGTCTCGTTCGGCGCACCGTTGCCGGTACTGCAAAATACAACGGGAAAAACAAACAAGTTTGAAATCCTTCTCGGCTCAAACTGATGCACAGAAAAAACGGAAAAAAACAAATTGGTAGCGCTGACAAAACCTTTGGTAGAAAAATAACCCAGCAAAAGACTTTAGTTGGGCCAACCAAATTTTTTATTCACCCAGCAAAATCTCTTTAGTTAAGCGTAAAGAACCTTTGGTTGGCTCAACTAAAGTCTTTTGCTGGGTCATTTTTCTACCAAAGGTTTCGTCAGCGCTACCAAAGTGTTTTTTTTCTGTTTTTTCTGTGTGGCAAATATTATTATTTTTATTTTTCTTCGAAGCAGAGAATTAAGGTATGGCTTTACAATTTTTTATAAGTACTTACATAAAGTGTTATAAGAAATCATCAAGAAATCCTGAATTTTGCTCAACTAACCCTGCCTAGTAAACAGTTGATTAACAAAGAATGTATGAATTGAGACTGAATTTTAATGGACGAAACATAAAATTGAGATTTAGAAATCTTGAAATCGATGGAATTAGATTGATTTTTTTTTTTCACTCGTGAATTCTGTAGTGCCTCTTTCACTTGATTAACTATAATACATGACGAATTTCATTTGCAGGCTCACAAAATTCCTTTAATAAGTTAAAGGCGATATAGCGGAGCTACGAAGGTACCATGAGAGATTCCTATCTAATTTGAGATTTTCCTCTGTGTTTTTCTCGAGATAGAGAGACTTAGATGGGGATCTCCTATGATACCCGCATAGCTCCGCCATTTTTGCTCGTAAGCGGCAGAGTTACGCAGGCGTCATGGGGGAATTCCTTTGTTATTTGTCATTTTCTTAATAGAAAAACACAGGAGAGAGCCTAAATGCCTCAAATTAGATAGGGATCTCCCATGATACCTGCAAATTGCATAGCTCATGCCTTAAACTCTAAAACTAAGAGTCTTAAGTAAGTCATTTTGGAAGTTTATGGGTGAATTTCGAAATTTTTTTAATACACACTCTCCGTAATTTTCGCTGGATTTTACTCTAGAATTGACTTTTTAATCGCTCAAAGCAAAAGGTCAGCGAGAGCCCCTTTCTTGAAGAAAATCCTTATTTTTTTTAAACTCATTTGGCAACGATGATCCAGTCAACGCCGTTTGCTAGGCAATTTGCACCAGAGACCCGCGTATTAGAATGTGAATTGCTTCGGAGCAATTTGTCACAATCGATCTACTTAATTCACAGCACACACAACTGAACGGAATTCTTAATGGTTCTGAGGACGCTTGGTCACTTGATGCAGCATTTGAATGCTTCCTTTGACTACGGTTTTATTCCTACTTTTTTTTGCTCATTCTGGATTTCCCTCTTCTCCCCCCTCTTTCTCTCTCTCTCTCTCTCTCTCTCTCTCTCTCTCTCTCCCCCTCTCTCTTAAAATTGAAAGTAAAAAGAGAAAAAAAAAAGAATCATTTCGAGTGGAAGCATTATACGATATATTCAGAGAACGTTTCTTCGTAAAAAATGTATTCCCCCTCTCACATACTGTCCTTCTCCTTTGTAGATTCCGACATCGGTGCGAATTTAACAGAAGCCCCGATGAAAAGCCGTGATCATGTTAATCGATAAAACTGGGTCATAACTTAGAGTTGTCGACAGATAATCCTTTCAATCGTTTTGTCATATACATTCTGAATTTCAATTTCAATTGACTGATGAAACTGAATTAGTTTCGCAGTATTTGTGCGCTGAGTATAAAAGGAGGCCATGTTTTGGAGAAACACTGCGGTAAAGGGGTCGCTACACCTGCGAATTTAAAAACGCGAATTGACGGCTTCAGCTAATGGGCTTGACCATTCACGTGGGTTAAAATGGACACAATACGATGTTTCAAAATGGGTCTGTTGCAAACTTTTGCTACAACGATTAAGAGTATTTAATCTTATGTAAAATTGCCTGAAAAGTTCATTGGTGGCATCAAAAAGTCAAAAAATGCAATAATAAACTCACAAGAGGCGTTTAATGAAAACCAAGATGGCGGAGAAATATCGAGCAATCTCTATGCATCCGTGAACATCCAAGGATGGCCAACTTTGACAACCCCACTGCATGTAGAGGTTATGTGTTTGTTTACGTTGTGATTGGTTGTGATCGATATTGTGAGGTGGGCTATCCTTGGATGTTCGTGGTGCACTGGTGCATGCATACAAATTGCTCAATATTTCTCCGTCGTCTTGGATTTCATTAAACGCCTCTGGTGAGTTTATTGTTGCATTTTATGACTTTCTGATGCCACCAATGGTTTTTTCAGGCTAATTTTACCTAAGATTTACTTCTCTTAATGGGGCTATTGCACACTTTTGCTATAAGCGATGTAATAGTCGAGTATGGCGTAAAAACCTCAAAAAATAACGATGGCGGCACTAAAAACTTCCAAAATCCACTCCTAAACTCAATAAGCGCAGTTATTTGCGCGAGCGTAATGGTGGCCGAAGGCACTAACAATGGGAGATTCCTATCTTAATTTCGTCACTCTTTCTATGTTGACAAGGATGATTCACAGAGTAATTGGTCATCAGAGTGATGATCCACATCCGATGAATGGTACCGCAACACCAAGTGACACCGGTGTCAAATGAAAGTAGTCTCTTATTGGTCACTTCTTGATGGAGTTTCAGAATTATTAGATGGGAATCTCCCATTGTTAGTGCCTTCGGCCACCATTACGCTCCCGCAAATAACTGCGTTTATTGAGTTTAGGAGTGGATTTTGGAAGTTTTTAGTGCCGCCATCGTTATTTTTTGAGGTTTTTACGCCATAATCGACTATTAAATCGCTTATAGCAAAAGTGTGCAATAGCCCCATTGTTGCAGCAAAAGTTTGCAACATACCCATTGCTATTGTCGCCAGTGCTCATTGGACATTAATTAGATTGAAAGTTCCCTCCTCGGGAATATTCCCGGAATTCTAAAGACACTACTTGCACTTACAATGTTTTTACTCTAAGGATGGATCAAAGGGGAGCAGACGAGGCTGGAAACTATGAGAGCGCATTAGTAACAGAATCAGCGCGAAATTCACTTCCTCTCGATCACTCATCTTCTCTTCAGTGCTTGCTTGGCACAGGGCGTCAAAGAGGCGCAGCGGGCGTTGTGCGGCCGCGATTAGTGGGGTTCGCGGTTCATATCCCGGTGTCGTTTATGGTAGAGGTGGGACGTGACGCAGCAAATCAGAGCAGCTTTACCGGCGGCAAATAGACGTTGTAAGGTAGCGGCGCACAGTTCATTGAAACATGGATTTTTGACATGATAATGTTTTCGTGAGTTTTAGCTTCAGAAAGATTTTGGTGCTGGTATTTTTCTTAAAAAAGCACGTAAGGGTAAGGTGACTCATTACAGTTGTAAAAATAATCATTAAACTTATTCCATTCAGTTAATCCGTCAATTAAAGTTCATAATATTGATTTTTCGCTAGTAAAATGATGTCCTAAAAATTCCGAATTTTCCTTCCACTGTGCGACGAAGGCGGTTAGGAGAGCGCCATCATTCATTCAGTGTTGTCAAACATTTCTTTGATTTTATTTGAAATTTAAGATATGAAATATAAAACATATTTAAGATTTAAGAAAAAAAAATGCAAAATTTGTATGGCCTGTTTAGTAAAAACGGGGAAAATTTGCGAAATTCAATTTTATCTTAGTCATGTCAACTGATGATGCCGTTTTGGACAATTTTCGATTCTTCAATTTGTTCGTTGAACGAAAAAAATTTTCCTTCCGAGTTTTAAAATTGGTTAAATCTAATGTTTCCTATTCCTCTGTTAAATACATATGTTTCATACTTTTGCCGAAAAAACTGAGATTTGATTTAAGAATAACTAAATATGAACATTTTTTTCTAGCGAAACTTAAAGAATCAATGATTAACATCAGACCTACTATTGAGATGAATTATGGTAAAATTATACTTAAAACTGCAACTTTCTATGTAGAGTGTATCATAGCCTATTGTGGGATTCATGAAACATTGAAACTTACATACATTCAAAATAAAATAAGCATTCCTGATGGCTGCTTTTTAGAGGTTAGGGTCGTGTTTATATGCGTACACTTATGGCGAGTGATATGTTGGTGAAATGCAAAATTGCAATTTATCCTCTCTAAATACGATTTTCAACTCTTTTACTGCTAATGTGGTACATAACTTTCATTATTGAAGTACTTTTTCAATTTTGGTTGAACTGCAAAAAACCAACCAAATACTCGATAACGCCATACGCGGGCCTTAAGCTTACATAAATATTAAGACGAACATAACCTCTCCAATCTCAAACAGAGCAGCCTGTTATATGAATAGAGATGGTATTGGTTGAACCCCTGCCCTGAGAAATCGATACTTTTTCATGGATTTAAATGGCAAAAACAGACGAAGGCTACCTCGAAATCTGACAACGCTGCGCAATAGTTTTAATTATCGACGAAATGAATAAACGGCCGATTGTAAGTAAACAGTTGAAACTAATAACTGAGACTAATAGTTGCTTTGATCCGCGTCTTTATATCTTACGCTCATATTTCTTTGGATTTATTTCCTCGTATACGGCCATTGCGGCCAAGACTAAGACCACCCGTCCAGCGATATACCGAAAGGGCCAAGACAAGACCGGACCATTCGACCAATTCACCGTGCGTGCAAAACCGCACAGTGAGTTGATCATTGATCGTAAAATCATGAAATAAGTGAAAAATAAAGATCAAAAATCCTGTGATTTTATGATCCAGATTTTAAGGGATCGATTGAAGATTCTTAACACTTGACTCATTTGCTTATCATATCTTAAAGATAAAACGTTTCATTCTCACAGAGCTGTCGTTTTGCGTAGAATTAACAGAGACAAATAGAGACGGAGCACTACGCTAAAATACATAGGGAAGATTTGAGGCACACTGAATTTTCGGGGATTCAACAAAATAACTTGTAATACAACAGTCAACACTTTTTGATGTCATGGTGTTGAACGGTGACATTCGGAAAACACGGAGGGGATGGGCGGGAAGTGAAGAGGAGGGTGCTCAACTGCTCACCATTCAACACCATGCGACGTTGACTGTTGTTTTGTTGAATCCCACGACTCACGAGAATTCAGAGTGCCTCTATGCGCTGCAGCCAGTTAGTGCTCCGTCTCTATTTGTCTCTGAGAATTAATGACATTTTTCAATTCACCGAGGATTTCACCGGTTGAGAAAAGATCACATAATTCTGTTCATTACAAGACTGTACTGCACGAAAATACTCTATCTGTAATCTTTGCTCAATCGGTCGAATCACCGTTAAATTATTAAAATATCCGCAAGTTTTTTAAAGCCATCGACGATTCCACCGGTTGAGAAAAGATTACGGATGTGAGCACTTTTGTGCATTACAGTCATATGCTGGAACTCTGCAATCTATTCTCAGCCGGTGGAATTATCGGTGAATTGAAAAATGTCATTAATTATTATTTATACGCAAAACGGCAGCTCCATTTCCAACGGATCATGTTTTCTCGGCCCAGTGTGAGAATGGAATTTCAATTGCACACCCCGCTCGCATCAAATCGGCCAACTTTGGTGCTTGGATAGTAAAGAAGCCCCGCTAATTAAAGGCCATATTTAACGCCGTTGTCAAATAAGCTGACTAATTTCTCGACTGGATTCTCTCATGCAAGGATCTGAGGATCGCCTTTATGCCGCAACCTCTATTGCCGCGCCGGTCACCGGTCCATTCTTGGCTTTGGCGTTTCAAGCCTAGCCCCCCCCCCCCCCCCACGCAACTCATGTGTAATATTTTTATGGCGCACACTAAAACTATTGAATATACGGCCCGTTGGGTGTTACAGACCACCATTCTGTTCTATACATACCGGTATGTAAGTGGGGGTGGGAAAGAAGAGAATGCGAGAGAAAGAGAGGAGAAGGGGTGACAAATCCATATTCACAATGGGGTGTTTTGAGCTCTCTTTAGCCTTACTATCTCAGCGGAATTCCGGAACTATACGGAAAAGTTGTCTTACTATTTTACAGACCCCCCCCCCTCCACGAAATACCTGTGTGGAGCGTGCAATAAAGTATAAAAGTTATTGATTAGGTTCATTTCCGTAATTGGTTTGGGTTTCAGGTCTCTCCTCAAGAGCTGTAACCACATGATGGGCTCTCTGGGCAGAAATTTTGAAAAGACTAATTTTGAAAAGACATCACGAAGGCAGCCACGATGAGTTTGCTTGTGTCCTCAATTTTAACCTTAAATTAAAAGTTTCGACGGATTGACTTGAAACAGTTGAAACTACATAGGAATGAAGGTGTAAGTGTTATAGAGTGCCTATCAGGAATCTTCGAAACTGATGCGTTTTTT
Source organism: Trialeurodes vaporariorum (assembly GCA_011764245.1). NCBI lineage: Eukaryota > Metazoa > Arthropoda > Insecta > Hemiptera > Aleyrodidae > Trialeurodes > Trialeurodes vaporariorum. Next base: position 17,258,699 of record VMOF01000111.1, on the reverse strand, counting down.
TTGGGGCTTGTTGATTTTAATTTGGCCGCTCCCTATGAAAAATTGATCAAAAGTGATATTTTTTCCGCCCCCTCGAAGTGCCAACCGGGACAAAGGCGGAGGACCCTACCCTACCCCCCCCCCCCTCCTCACAAAAATCTGCCTCTAATAGCTCGTTGCTCAACCCATACTAATCTACACTGCACTAAACCAATATAGGTATACTCTATATGAAGTCAATCGTCCTCTTAAGATGACTCCAGGCGAAACTTTTCCAGTTTTCAATCTGATGGATAGCATCACTCGTAGCTTTTGGGAAAAGTAGTGTTTTTGGCATTTTAAAACCCATATATGCACTTTGGGTCGTTAATGACCCACTTTTTGTGTTTTCTTTGGACCAAACTGCAGTAAAGTTAGGCCAATTTTACAAAAAAACAATTTTGGGATTTTTCAGCATGTATCATTTTGCTGGACCAAAATATTTCACCATTTTTAGTTTTTTAATTTTTCTAACTCCAAGATGGTGTTTTTTTGAGAAAAACACTTTAAAATTTCAGATTACTTTTGGCATATATGGGTTAAATTGAAACCAAAGAAAAAACGCAAACTCTAATTACGTCAGAACCTGCGAATTTTTTTTATGGATATTTTGAGCCTAAGACGAACAAGATTGCGGTTGAGAAGTAAAGCCGGAAATTAAGAGATTCAATTCGCCGCAAGCTTATAGTGACTGCAGGTGATAATATGCCTATCTGCCTCATTCGCACTCATTGAGAAGCTTATGGGCATTTTCGTGCTTTATAATTTCCGCCTTTATTCTTGAGTGTTCCAGCTTGAAAATGTCAAGGTATCTTTCTGAAGTATGCTTGCAGATTCTCACGTTTCTCAACTTTGTGCTTGTGGCGTAAATTCTTCAATTTCAGCCAAAACTTGTGGACTATTTGAGCATTGCTAGTGGCGCTATCTAATGTTGAAATCTGGACCAGCTCCGCCTGGAATCACCTTAACGAGATGAAGAGATGTTTCGTTTATAAACGTAAATTGATTTGACTTCATTTGTTTACGGTGAAGACTGCAAGGCATGCGTGCGTCCGGACTCAGACGGACGTCCGTGACGTCCGTAATTGAACGGGCATGGCAGTCGCGGGCACGCGCACATGCGCAGACCGCCATGCGCAGTCGCACACCCACACACAAACAAACAAACAGACAAACAAACAAGGGGGTGAACATGAATTCGATGGATGGATGGTTGAAATGTACGGGAACCTACAGCGTTGTTTTTATTGGTCATCGCTGCTGCATAGATCAATTAGCAATTACCATCATTAAATAATTAACGTCGGTCAAGAACGCGACCGCTCGGAACAGGGCATCGCGCTTACATCGGTATCGGGGCGTTGGAGTCGTATCGGGCATCGAACAAGTCAAAGAGCTCTTTCGTGCTGAAATATACGGAGGCGGCGTTGTCTAATTGAATACGTGGTTTTAGTTTATATCACGTCTCTGTTGATGGTATAGAAGTGCTGTTGTCACATCTTCACGGAAATTTATATTTTTTACCATTGAATGACGGAACCAGTGGTGTAACGAGCAATTTGGCAACGTTGTATTGCGTTCATTTAAACTCATGTAAAAGGTCGAATCTTAAGGTGTTTACGGAACACCCAAAAGTTCGATCTTTTTTATGCGTATAAATGGACATCAAACTGCAACGTTGCCAAATTTCACGCTACGCCACTGGACGGAACGTATTATTAAAAATGGACTACTTACCAAGGAACTCAATTTAAAATAACAATACGTCTGGAGTTAATTCAAAAATCGTAAATGAGTGATGAGAGCCCGTAGAGAGAAAAAATCGTAAAAAAAAAAAAAAAAAAAAAAAAAAAAAAAAAAAAAAAAACAATTCAACTCACCACAACAACTCCATTTTCTCCAGAACTTCTGACAGTTGCACCAAACCACTGATGAGACTTCTTATCAATTTGTGCTCCTTTTGAATTGTTATTGTTTCCTGGAGACAAAAAAAAAAAAAAAAAATCAAGAAAATTGAATTAAAAACCAAAAATATAGCAGGGATGAGCGAATATAAAACATTTTCAGCGTAACAAACAGACAGAGAGAATGGGGCAAGCATGGCAGCTCAATAAGATAGATTTCTGTGCCTCACTTTCATAACAAGGGAAGCATAGTATGAGCTGTGCCCCTATTTGTCTTTGATTCGACTGTTTGATAGCCAATTCCCAGGACAGAGATTCCAAAATCAAAACGCCCCTGAAATCAATGAGCTCTACATGTATCTACAGTCTGATGATCAGCTAATGATAATTAACTTATGCGTAACCACAAGGAGGATTTTTAGGTTAGGTTTAAGGTGTAATTTTTCCATTTATTTCCATGTAGGTATTTTGATGCAACGAGCAGAGGCTGGAACATGTTTCGATACAGTGTGCGCCTGCACTGAAATACATGGGAATAAATTGAACAAATTATACATTAAATCTAACCTAAAAATCCTCCATGATGGATGGTTGCAGGTTATCCATTAGCCTGCCTCTCTAGAGAAATGTATGCCTCGTTATCTAAAATGGTCACAAGCGGATCCAAGAATTTTTCCTTCTCTCTCTATGGTCATTTGATCGCGTGTGTTAGAAAAGGACAGATAAGGGGCAGTCACGTGACTTTCACCCCCTCTTCTATCCTTTTCTAACTCACCCGTTTAAATTGACAGAGAGAGAGAGAAAGACAATTCATTGGATCCGCCAGTGAAATAGCAATTGTGTTATTCTTTCTGAAAGGTGTCGATAATATGGATAAAAAGTCTATTGATTAATCCAGAGAGCTCCACTGGACCAGGTAATGGTAAATATGCCTCAACATGTTTTTAGTGCTCTCTATGAGGATGGTGCTTCCAGGCAAGACGTAGACGGTCGAATGAGTTCAATTTCCCTGTTTTGTTTTAAAAAACACCCACGGATCGAAATGAGGTATAAATCAGAGAGGAAGATATGGAGGCGTTTAAAACCGGAGCATAGAGAGGAAAAACGTGCCACCCCCGGGCGATATGGGGCGCAGCGCTTTTGCTTTTATCACACTCAACAAACAGCGCATGCGCCTGGCCTGCCTTTACTTTACTTGTGCTTGTGCAAACGCTGCTTCAATATAAACGCGAGTTAAGTTGTAAACACAATGCAAGGGCATAATCAGAATAATTTACCTCAAAAACGCCGATCCGACTCCATTCCTCAAAGCTTCGGCTTCAAGTTTACTTTTACTCCGTTCCGTTATTACAATGATTAGATTTTATTTGTCTGTTTTCTCCTTGGATAAGTGCAACAATTAGGGCTGTAACGAGGTAATTGCATCGGGGACCTCTTCGGCAATAAATAAAACCGAAGGAATGGAAAGGATGCCAAGTTAAACCAAACAAATACACATTTTACATTCGTGCTTATGGGAAATTTGTTTCTTTTTTACCGTATCTGGCAGCACTGGGATAGGAATTCGCATGAATGGAGGAAGTGAGTGGGAACGGCGCACTGTGTGCTATGAGATCGGCAAAAAGTGGCCAACAATTTTAATGTAAAATTCTTATCAATTTGTAATTATCAAACTTCAAAAAACTATATATCTATCACTGAGAAATTTGAGTACAAGTAATTTTAACCTATAGACACGTATACAGTCGTCGAATTAAGTACTGTCAGTCGACTCCTAAAATTTTGTTAAGGTAGGCCACCCGCAATGCTTCATATGCATTTTAACTAATAATTTTAAGTATTGAAGGTTGCCTACCTAAACCAAAATCAAAGGAGTCAACTTTTGATGACTATTTTGTCACTGATTTTTGGCCCCTTTTTTATCGATATCAGAAGTCAGATCAGAGTGCTGCGCGAAAAACGAATGCTCTTGGAGAGGGCTGCGTATCATAATTTGTATCATTTAGAAATGTTAATACCAATTCTAACTTAGAGAACACTGATAAAGAGTAGGTATTAAACCAAGAAATGTTACATGGAAAGTTATAAATTACGCTTAGAACGGTCGAAAACGATGATTTTTGATTAATTTTTCCCAATGATTTTTGGCCACTGTTTTATCCATCTCAGAATGCAGTGCGGCGCGGCGCGGCGGAGAAGGTGGGGTGGGGAGGGCGTAGAGTTCTTTACGCGAATACGTTGGAAAGGTAACGTCCGAGGTTTTGACGTCCACCCACCATGGTCGGAGCTTCCGCACGGGTTGAAGAGGAGGTATGAGGCCCAACTTAAGAAAAGAACCCTTGCGGCCAAAATATGATGGACTGAAGAAGGTAAGCTGCACTAGCTTAAAACAATTCCTACTCTGTAAGTGTAAGTATACACGGATGCTTGTTCTTGCGGTCTTGCAGCATAGACAGAACCAACAACATGGTGTACAAAGCAGGGCCCCCACTTGAGGAGAGGAGCCGATGGTTTAGTACCGAGGTCCGTGCGGGCGTGCACTCCAAGGGGACCTGGGCAATGGGCATGGACCCGAGTTGCGGATTTTTTTTTTGAAGCAACGTCATGTTTTTAATGAACTACAGCAAATAATTACGGTCCAAAAGTCAGTTTTTTTTTTTTTTTTTTTTTTTTTTTTTTTTTTTTTTTTTAATAACTTGTGCTATATCTAAACATCATTTTGAAGGGTCAATGTATAACATCTCGTGATAACCACGTAGAGATGAAGCATTTTGAGTGTCATCGGGTTGATGGGTTCTGATAAGTATCGGTATCGCCTTTCGAAATGCATCAAAACGGATCAACGAGCGGTTGTTTAGCAAAGAACTAGGACTCGCTGCTGACCAACCGCTCACTGATGCATTTTGATGCATTTCGGAAGCAAGTATAGTCTGTTTTTTTACTGTAAAAACATTTAAAGTTGTGTATTTAGTCACATATTCCATGTCCGACTCCTCTCATTAACTCGCTCCATTGTGTGCCGCACCATGATCTGAGATCGAAAAAAAGTGGTAAAAGAATCAGTGATGAAATGTCATCAAAAATCAACGTTTTCGACCTTTCAAAATCAATTCAAAACTTTCCAGAGACATTTCTAGGTTAGAATGACTTATTAAAAGTGTGTTCTCTGTGATTAAAAGTGGTCTTGAAAGTTTAAAAATAAGCAATTTAAGAAACATTTATACTTCCTGATTTTTGGCCACTTTTTGACGATATCCGACCATGGAGCGCCGCACTATGGTCTAAGATCTTCAAAAAGTGGCAAAAAATCAGAGACTAAATTTTTCATGAATTTGTTATTTTTAAGCTTTCAAGACCAATTTTAATCATAAAGAACACTGTTAACAAGTCAATTTAACCCATAACTGTCTCTGGAAAGTTTTGGATTGACTTGGAAAGGTCGAAAACCATGATTTTTGATGACTTTTCATCACTGATTATCGGCCACTTTTTTTTCGATCTCGGACCACAGTGCGCCGGTGAGATGGGGTGTATCTAAATTAATAAGAGACCGGCTGGCGAAAGCTCGCCAGAGAGAGGAGGGCAAGGGTGACTCGATCGGTATTACAAGAGAACTTGGATTGGAGAAGTGAATTGAAGTGACGGTTGTTTCTTTCTTTTTCTTCCTTTTTCTTTCTTTCTTCTTCTTTATTTTCTTTCTCTTCTTCCATTGACGAGTCTCGGCTCTTGCCTCGCCCCTCAGGTCTCCCTCTCACACTCATACGATCAAAATTTACAACCGTTACAAAATCAATTAAGTGGCGGGGAAAATTAAGACCTGATGATCTTCTCTGTCAATGAACCTTTATCCAAAGAGGGGGTGGTAGTAGAGAAGGTGGCAGAGGAGCTTCGCGACGCTGGTGGTGAGGGGTGGGGGGTCGGGGTGGGGTGGGGGTGGGGAGGACGAAGGGTAAAAATGATAGGAAACGGAAATTAATGACGGTTCTTGCCAACTCGCTGACGCGGAGCAATAATGGAATAATTGTGAAGAGGTTCAGGCATCGTTGCCGCTTGTTTTGAGAACTACCAGCTTTGATTTAGTGTAAAAGATTGATTTAGTAGGGCGATATATCGTATCGATTGCCGTCCGAGGGCCTCTGGTTCCAAACAAACTCTGGTTCAATGTAATTTCCCCATAAGTGGATTCTTGGCCGGAAATGTCGACTGTTAAATCAAGAAATTAATGCTACCTCTTGGCGATTATGAATTTTGCTTCCTCGGAAATTCTTAATTATGCCTGGTTCCTTGACTAAAACTGCCAAAATCAATATGATTTTACACATTAAATGTTGCATTTGAAGGTAAGAATCGCCCAAAATCCCGTCAATTCCACAACAACAACAATAACATTTGATTGCAACAGCTCCATTGCAGGCAAGATATGGATGATAAAAGATTTCCATTAAAGTCAATGGGAAAATGGGTAAAATGGGTGAACGTAGGGGAAAAATTGGAATGTTTCAAATATAGCTGTTTGAATTTTTGAAGAAAATTTGCAAAAGCATTCTGCAACCAGCCTACTGTCAAATTAGGCTCTTAAGGGGGGTCTAGGGGTAGTCTCCCCCAGAATTTTGGGGTCTCGGTCTCCCCTATAATATTATAGGGGGGTCTGGGGGTCTCCCCTAGAATATTATAAGGGGTCTGGGCTCTAGGGGTCTCCCTCATAATATTTAAGGGGGGTCTAGGGGTCTCTCATAATATTAAGGGGGGTGTGGGGGTCTCCCCCAGAATAATAAAGGGGGTCTGGGTCCCCCAGAATAATTTTGATGTGGGAAAGTGTTCATGGAATATTTCCTACGGTTTATTATTTTTTTCTTTTAACCCTTGCATGCGCGCATTTAGGGGTTTGAGTTTTTTTGAGATTTTATCAAACCTTTAAAAAAAAAGACAATTTTTTAAGAACTTTGATAGGTCACTCAATTTTTTGCAAAATTTCCCTTTAAATTCTATTGAATCCTATGTTAAATTAAGTATTGCGGGACAACGTGTGTCCCACTATCCCTAAAAGGATTAGGTTGGGGGGGGGGGGCTAAATTACATGGGAATTCATAATCAATACTTCAAAAACATAGGAAAAATGTGCAAAGGACCCATTGATCCCGGAAAGAAATCTGGTGACTATGGATCTGAGGGTGTGTGCTCTCGCGGGCTTCGGCGGCTCGCGTCTGCGCATGCGTGCGTTCCTCGATCAGCCTCCTCAATTTCCACCTCCGCCTTCTCCTCCGACCGACCCCAGCCTCACAATAAAGAGTATCTGTTGCTAATAAAAGTCGGCCGACATCTCTAGCCTTATAGATAGCTCAAAGGAGAGGCCGGGAAGCGCGGGTGGGGACCGGGGACGCAAGGATTATAAAGGAAACACTCTACTCGGCGCAAAGTACATATAAACGCAAGTCTCAGGATTGGCAGGGTGGTCAACACAACAACAATAAGCCATTTTAATATACTCATCCTCGGCTTGGCCAGATTGCAATACACAACACTCCCCGCTTTTATAAGCTCCAACGGTTGTCAGATCTAGACAGTGGCGTCGCGTGCCATCTGGCAACAATGCAACTGCTCCATTTAAACTAATTATATATATCGACTTTTCCTTGTGCACTGTGCACCCCTGAATTCGATCTTTTAAATGAGTTTAAATTGATGGAATACATTGCTGCCACATTGCACGCGACGCCACTGGATCTAGAGTCCACATATACTATGAGAGTTGCGCCAAGTCTCTCAAAATGAAGAAGAAGAAGCGGATCAATGGAGCCTCCAAGAGGCAAATTGCGAATGGCGGATGGTCATTTGCCTCTGCGCTGCTGCCGCTGTTTCCGCTATTTTGCTATCTCTTATAGGTTAGGTTCAGATTCTCGACTATAACGGTCGGTATTGAAAGAGATAATGTTCTCCAGAATAACATTCAAGCAGAGGAAAAATTAACAATAGTTACTGCGGTCACTGTTACTTCAAATGAGTAATGAAAGCTACTAAGGAAATAGGAAGGAAGGGGCTTAGTCCATCCTTGAGATCCTTCAAGTCCCCCCCTCCCAAGAAAATTTTGGAAAGAAAAATCGTAGTTATTGGGCCTTGCGATTTGGCACACATCTCAAAATTTAGGCTCCTCCTGGAGCATTCAAGGAGCAAAAGCAAAAGGGTTGAGTGCCAGTTTGAGTTTTCTTCCAAAGTTTGCCTGGATTTCAAGTGAAAAGGGAGGGTTTTTTTGTTTTGTTCAAGAGGCCAAAAAAAAAAAAAAAAAGTCAATTTTCGGACACTGACACCCCCATTTTAGTATGAAAAGGAAGTTCAGTAAATTTGCTACAAAAAAGGTTCCTCTAAACGGGGCAAAATTCTTTTTGATTTCAAATGTCTGCTCCAGAAGTTATAGGCACATGAATCTCGAAAGACCCTGCAAAAAATCTGGCGATTTTTTTTTTACCTCATCCGGCAACAATGAATCAGCTCTCTCTCTCCCCCTCTCCCTCTCACTCCTTCCACCCCTATTCATCCACCCTCAATATCTCTTTATCAATGGAGGGCGCGGAAGGGGCGCTCTCTATTGACATGACATGGTAGCAAGGACTGAGTTACAACCTGATAATAAACTTATGATCTCATTCTGGAGAAGCGCCAGCCATTCTTTCGCGAACCGCGGCCGGCGCGGCGCGGCGCGCGGGCATCGTATTCGTATCTTCGCGCCTCCACCTTGCCTCGCGCCGCTTTGTCGCCACTCGCGCTGCCCTCTCTCAAAAGATTAATCGGAAATGTCGAGAGAAAAGATTCGAACAAATTTTCATTCATGAGACGTGGAGACTACACAAATGAAATGTGAAGGGGGTCATCCGATCCGCGTTCGTAGCCTTCGTGACAAAGCTTGCTCGTAAAAAAAATGAATGTTTCGTGATGATTCCTTCATTAACAACTCTGTGAGTAAACGGGTTGTAGGAGTAGTATGTTTCGTCTATTGTTATGTTATAGTCCCTTTCTATTGTTCTCGATTTTTAGTCTGCGTAAATTTGTTCAATTAAGGTAGACTGGTAGAGGTCGTTTCGAAAGTGCAAAGAACTAACAAAAAAATCCACTTTATTACCGCTGATAAAACTTTTGGTGGAAACTTGACCCAGCAAAAAGCCTTTTGTGCAGAGCTGCCGTTTTGCGTGTATATGATTAATCGCATTTTTCAACTCACCGATGAGTCCACCAGTTGAAAAAAGATTACACAGTTCAATGCAATATTATGACTGAAATGCACAAAAATATTCTGATCTGTAATCTTTTCTCAATCGGTGGAAACTCCGTTAATCAATTGAAATATCCGCAAGTTTTTTATAGTCATCGACGATTCCACCGGCTGGAGAAAGATTACAGATGCGAGCATTTTCGTGCATTATACATACACTGAACTGGACGGTGTAATCTTTTCTCAACCAGTAGAATCATCGATGAATTGAAAAATGCCGTTAACAACAGCTCTGCTTTAGTAGAGTGAACACTTGAACAGTGAACACAATATTTTGTTCGTCACACTACAAACCTTCAGTTAGGTGAACAAAATATTTGTTTTTCTCTGCTAAGGTCTTTTGCTGATTCACTTTTCTACAGAAGGTTTTGTCAGTCCTACCAAAGCTACCTTTTCTCTTTTTTCTGAGTGTAGATGCACATTGCACCTAGACGGATAATTATTGAAATTTTATGACATTTTTTCTCATATTAAGTATTTATCAGCGGTGATTCGTGCAGTATGACAACAACGTATTCTCTCCATTTAAACCTACATAAAATAATCGATCTTCAAAGGATTCACTGAATCCCGGAGAAATCGATCCTTTTGTATGAATTAAAGTGGCAAAAAAAAAAACAAAGTTGCCAAATAGCTCGAGCCGCCACTGTCACTTACAATGCATCGCGAATACATCGTATACTCGTCGGGCCTGTCGAAGATCTTTCTTTCAAAAAATGGGGTCGAAAGAGGGGGGTCACGTGACCCAAGGATGTGCCGGAAAAAAGACCATCTTTATATTACAGGTGTCACACATCGAGTCATAAAACTTCAATCGCGCAGTCTTACAAGATGCCGTTATCATTTCCACGTGCGCTGCATCTACAAAGGAGTCGATCCATAAAACAAATTAGTTTATGATGGAGGAGCAAATGAACTGAGCCCGGGCCTTTTATCTCCCGATGCCTTACTATATATAACACTATACATCTCGGGAACATTTTCATTTGGAACGGCACACTATGGGGTATTGAACCCCGATCAGTGGCCAAAAGTCAAAAATAAAGATTTCATCCTGGAGCAATACTACTGTTAGGGAGACTCTTCAGCGTTTAGTTCCGATTTCTGCCTCCAGAGCGCTACCGTTCGATTTATGTCAAAGTACTGGCCAAAAGTAATTGATATTGAAGAAAACGGAAAGCCAGTTACTAGGTAATCATCTGAAGAACGTATTAGCAAAATATCGCGTCAATCAAAAAATGAAATTTTGCAAATCTATTCTTGTATCGAAATTCGATAATTCATTTTTTGGTACTATCAGCCATCTTTTTGAAGTTATTGACGAGATATTTCGCAAAGACGTTCTTCAGATGACCATCTAGTGACGGACACTCCGTTTTCTTAAATATAAATTACTTTTGGCCAGTAATTTTACATAAATCGAACAGTAGCGCTCTGCTGGCAGAAATCGGCCCTAAACGCTGAAGAATCACCTTAAGGAAAATTATAATAAAAAGTAGTATCTTTTCCAGTATTTATTTTTTTTCAATCGATCAATAAAGTTTTTAAGAGACGTCAAAGAAATTACAAAAAAAAAAAAAAAAAAAAAAAAAAAAAAAAATCGTATTTTCAAAGGTCTTATTGGCATTGATTTTTACACGATTTTCCAAAGCTTTTTCGAGAGGAAATGCAGTCTAAAGTGTGTACTTTAACATGCAAAAGAGAGAACGCATTAATACGCGCTAACCCGGAAGTTCTGCGACTGAAAATCGGGAAAATTGATGAGTGATAGAATTGAAATCACTGATCATGGACCTCCTGTTTTTTTTTTTTCAGGGATTTTTGCCGGTCTCGTAAAAAATATTTAATCCCCATTTTCGGTTTTTCTTTTTTAAATTGACAAAAAAAACAAAAAAAACAAAAACAAAAAAACAAAAAAAAAATTGAAAAAAAAAAAAAAATCTAGAAGAATAATTTTGGCCATGGATCAGGGCCCAATATCCCATAGTGCGGCAGATCCGCGCCCTACCTAATCGTTCTATATGAAGGAAGAGACGTGCCTCGCCTAGGCCTATTCGAACGGTGACAATGACAGATAAAGAGCGTCCGTAGTTCAAAATGTAACAATCGCCAAAGAGATCTGATTCAATTTCAACATGCTAATTTTCGCTCAGAGTTAAAGCTCTTAATAGAGGAGACTATACAAAGTAAAGGAAACTTCTCCACAACTTGCGAGGGAGATGAATAGATAAGTTGGCTCAGATTCGCTTCCCTAGAGTGCACTTTCATGCATAATATATTGATTGTTTTAGTCGTGACGTCTGCAAAAACCACTGAACAAGAACTGCTGCATCTGATTGGTTCGTTCAAATCACCCGCTCGTTGAATTAGAACCTGATTGGTCAATCTAAACCGATCGGTTCAGAGGAGACTCAAACGAACGGATACGAAAGTAATCGATCACATAATTTCTATATACTTTGGGGCGGACTAACGCAGCCTAGGAGATAGCTCAGAAAAGTAAAGAGGGTTGCATACTTTTTCCGAGGACGAAAAAAGCGTAAAATTTCATGTATGAGGTTACTTCAACGGTAATATTACTTTTCACTGACGCCGAAAAAATAAAAAAATCAAGTCGTAAAAACAAATTAAGTTACCGAATGAGAGAATATTTCTGTTAAAGGCATTTTTTGATGTTTTATTTTGTTTTTGTTTTTTTTTTAAAGCAAGTTCTACGATAACGGCCCGAAAATTTCATGAATCTGGAATAACGATTGGAAAAATTTGCAGGGTTGATAATTTGTGAGAAATCTGGGGAATTTCTAGAACCTTGATGATTCCCTCGATTGAGCAAAAGATTAAAAAGACCCGTTAAATATAGTCTGATAAAGACTAAAAAAAAAACCGCAAAAACTTGGATTTTTTCCTCTATTAGATCCATGGTTCCATCAGTTGACAAAAAGATTACAAAGTTAAAAATGGTTTAACTTAGAGTCCCAATATGTAGAGAGTTAAGACAAGAGGGTAGTCAACTTCTGATTGGTCGATGAGTTTTAGGTTCTACGGATGCCGCCATTGGATGCGATTTTGCACTTTTGTTTACAATCGTAGTTGTTTACCAACGGTATCTTTCGGATAAAGAGTTAATTTTCGACGAATCTGTTAATTCTAATCATGAAACGCCTCAAGAATGTCTATAAATCTCAAAAGAATCTTTCAAAGCGAAAACAGATGTCGATCCACAAAATCAGTAAAAGATTACATCGTTAAAAACTCAGCGGCACTGTAATCTTTGCAGTGGACAAAAACACAACAACGGCCCTCAGAATGTATACAAATGTGCAAAATCGCATCCAATGGCGTTAAAGGCATTTTTTGATGTTTTGTTTTATTTTGTTTTTGTTTTTTTTTTAAAGCAAGTTCTACGATAACGGACCGAAAATTCCATGAACTGGAATAACGATTGGAAAAATTTGCAGGGTTGATAATTTGTGAGAAATCTGGGGAATTTCTAGAACCTTGATGATTCCCTCGGTTGAGCAAAAGATTACAAAGTCCCGTTAAATATAGTGTGATAAAGACTAAAAAAAAAACCGCAAAAACTTTGATTTTTTCCTCTATTAGATCCATGGTTCCATCAGTTGACAAAAAGATTACAAAGTTAAAAATGGTTTAACTTAGAGTCCCTATATGTAGAGAGTTAAGACAAGAGGGTAGTAGTCAACTTCTGATTGGTCGATGAGTTTTAGGCTCTACGGATGCCGCCATTGGCTGCGATTTTGCACTTTTGTTTACAATCACAGTTGTTTACCAACGGTATCTTTCGGATAAAGAGTTAATTTTCGACGAATCTGTTAATTCTAATCATGAAACGCCTCAAGAATGTCTATAAATCTCAAAAGAATCTTTCAAAGCGAAAATAGATGTCGATCCACAAAATCAGTAAAAGATTACATCGTTAGAAACTCAGCGGCACTGTAATCTTTGCAGTGGACAAAAACACAACAACGGCCCTCAGAATGTAAACAAATGTGCAAAATCGCATCCAATGGCGGCGCCCATGGTTTCACTTGTCTTAACTCTCTACATATAGGGACTCTAGTTTAACTATATCTTTTATAAAAAACATGCACTAAAAAACTCGGAAATATAATCTTTTCATCCATCGACTGAATCATCGTTCGATTTAGGGGAATGGAGATGTTGCAATTTTTTTTTTTTTTTTTTTTTTTTTTTTTTTTTTTTTTTTTTTTTTTTTTTTTTACTACAGGCTTATTAATAGTGAACTATGAACAATCGCCGAGTGCGCGGTATCCATGAAAAATAATTGTCTCTGGTCAGTAGCGCACCGAGAGTTTCTTCATCTCTCTCTTTCCTCCATTGAGAAACGTATGTTAGACAAGGATGGACAAGGGGATAAAACCCCCTCCTTCTGTCCTTTTCCTACTCATACATTCAAATGGGAAATGAGAGAGATGGAAGATATCCTGGTTGCTCCAGTGTCTCTGGTTGAATCGTATGATAGGCGGTGGCAGGTTGAAGCGCGTTGACCGTTGACATTGCGCTGACTTCGAAAGCAAACCGGCTACGCTCATCGAGATCCAAAGACGTGTGGACGAGTTCATTGGGATGCGGCTCAGCGGCTGAGGACACTGGAGACGTCAGTCAGCGTCATCGTCAGCAGCAATCATATAGCCATTGCACTTTGCTCTTTGCTTTGCTACTGGATCAGCAATCAGCGCATCAAAGCTCCAGTCTGCGTTTCTCGGCGGTCAGTCAACGGACAAAGGACGCACATTGGATTAAAACTAAGGAGAGGCGGGAAATTCAAAATGGACCAATCGGACACCGCAGTCTCACGTTTAATTACACGGTTAAAAATCAGCTAAAAAATCCGGAGTGAAACTTGGAGGGATCATAAAAATGAGGGTATACATTTATTTATTTATTTATTTATTTATTTATTTATTTATTTATTTATTTATTTATTTATTTATTTATTTATTTAATTTTGTACATAAGAGCCATTAGCTTGAAATACACGTCAGGAAAAAGAATAAAAAAAAAAAAAAAAAAAAAAAACTAAACAGATAAGTACATAATAATAATGATGGTTCTTAAAATTGAATTAAGTTTTAAGTACTAGCCCACAACTCCTCCACACTGTAAAGGGCTTTGTTAATAAGAAATAGTCTCAACTGCCCAAAAAAATTATCAAACTCCTCATTTTTAAATAAAAGTTTAAGCTCCTTAGGAATTGAATTAAAAATTTGAACAGCTGAGACTGGAACAGAAGGCACATTTTACTCTGATGCGAAGTAAAAATAGGGTGTACCTGGACTAAAGGGTGAAAAATACTATCAAGGAGGGTGCGTACGCATCCTCGACGGAATATTGTCATTTTTTAACTTCAGAGAAGTACAAATAAGTACAAAGACTTTCCTTAAAACGCCTTTTGTGGGTTGATGAGTGAATTTCGAGACTGATGTTTGATGCTCTCAATGTGATTTTCACGCGATTTTACATGAGAATCGACCCTCTTAAACGCTGTAGCAAAAGTATATGCAACAGATCCACTACATATACTTGTGAGACTTCGCGGTTCTTTATAGTATGAGCAAATTGATACAAAGGAACTGTTTTTGTGGCAACAGATTAAAACGTTCCTTGTCCGGAAAAATCCTTGTTCTGCACCACTGTGGAAAGGACGGTGGATAGATTTTGCCTGGAAGCTTTCCTTTACCCTTTACACACTTAACAATGTGTTTTATTACCGGTTCCATTCCACCTCCATTCCTCTGCGCGATATCTCGAGAATAGTCGCGAGTGATCCTATTTACCGCGGTTGCCACAAGTAATCATCAGTGGCGAAGCGTGCGATTTGGCAACTTCTCTTTTCCCCATTTAAACACATTAGAAAGGTCGAAATGCCTGGTAATCGCCGATGACTGAAGCGTTCGACTTTTTTGGTGTATTTAAATGGAGAAAATATATTGTTGCCAAATTTCACGCCTCGCCAGTGATGGTCATCATAGAGATACAAAGAAAGAAAAATGACGATGGAGGACTTGCACTCCTAGTGCAATTAAACCCCCAAGAAATCGATACTTTTCTATAGTTTTAAATATGGAGTGGACATCGATACATCGCATTTCACGAGCCGCCACTGCACTTTTTTCAAAGTAGGTATTCAAGGTTGCCTAAATCCATGGGAATTGGTGCGGTCCTTTCAGCTGTAGCAAAAGTTTGCAGAAGATCTATTTTGATCGATGGCGATCGATCAGGATTTCCTATACAGTGGACAATCGAACGATACTTGGAGGCAATGCAACGGCCGGCCGGCTGTCACGGCATCGGCATTCAAGCAGCAATTATTCAGCCCAAGAGACTATTTGTGCGGGTACACAAGGAACAATCCGGCAATCAAAGAGCTTGAGCCCAGCCAGGTAGCCGAGGTCGCCGAGGAGTCACCGATCAGCAACGTTGCCAAATTCTCCCATAGTTAATGACCAACTTTTATATTAAATCAAAGGGGAAAAATCCGAAATGAATTGTAGCAAATACCCCACGAACACTTAATCACATCAAAATTATTCTGGAGGGGCCCCCAGACCCCCCTTTAATACTCTGGGAAAGGCCCTCAGACCCCTATATAATACTATGGGGGAGACTCCTAGACCCCCTTAACCCATATATGCCCAACTTTATTTGAACCTGTTGGGTAATTTTTGGTGCTTTTCTCAAAAAACACCATCTTAGAAATAAAAAAATTTAAAATTTAAAAATTGTGAAATTTTCCGGTCCAGCTAAATTATAGGTGCTGAAAGATTACAGCGTTGATTTTTGAGTAAAATTGGCCTAAATTTACTGTAATTTAATACAAAAAAAACCATTATAAGTGGGTCGTATGCCCGATGGGCATTGGGCACATATGGGTTAAGGGGTTAATTCTACAGTAGGCTGGTTACAGAATGTATTTGCAAATTTCCATCAAAATTCAAACAGGTGTATTTGAAATATTCCAAGCTTTCTCTACGTTCACCCACTTTAGCATTTTTCCATTGATTTAAACGGAAACCTTTTATCATCCATAACTTGCTTACAATTTCAAAACGTCGAAAAACCAAAAAAGAAATCCTTATCTGGGAAATGGTAAAAGCAACTTTTCTGCAAAATTTTGATGCATATAGACGATTGGATTGGTTCAAAAGTTATGCTGGGATACTGAAAGACAGACATCAGCGCCATCGCAATTTTTTCTCAATTTCTAACTTCGTTAGTTGTGAGGAAGTAAAAAAAAAATGCAACATTGCTTATCAGCGCCACTATCCCAGCCACGGTTGCTGATCGCCTTGCTGATCCCTTTTGCTCTCTCGCAGGAGCCGAGCGTCCCCCTCCCCCTTCCTCTGCACTATAGGGGACAGTTTCGCCCTCAGCGAAGACCCTCTTCAATTCCTCCCGCCGCCATTAATTTGTCAAGATGGATCTGCGTTAAGTCGTCACCGGGTCACGTGACTCGCAGAAGGAGGACTTCACCGCGCGGAGCGATCTGCGATTCCTCGACCGCAATACATCATAATCCATTAAGTTTTTGTGACTGCTGCGGAAAAACGGTATCGGGCGGCTGATTAATGCGACCGCATGTCAATCCTGATCCAGCGAGCGTCTCAACTGCGGCGCGCTCTTGCGGTGGCGGTGGAAAGAAGAAGAAGAAGTAAATTCATTGATGAGTCGGAAATACCTGCGGGGCGGCCGGGGCCCGACCGGGTCGGCTTCAGCTGGCTGAGAGGGGCCCTCTCGCGGTCTGCGCGACTAATTGAAAGCCAAGCGTTTGTACCTCTAACTGATAAATTGACCTTGCGCAAACGGAACGAGATGGGTATGGACTGCGCAGCCAGTGCGGCTGGATAGTGCGGACCCAGCGCGATGCGATGTTTTTTTTTTCTTTTTTTAATTTTTACACGGAAAAAAATAAATATCCAGATGCGGATCAGTTTCATACGCGCGCATAACTGCGAGTATAAACACACAAACGAGCTTCTGCTTCTACTGGTCAAGCCACATACACCTCCTTCCTCCCTCACCTCGAGGGAGGAGGAGGAGGGGGGGGCGGCACCCGCGATGAGTGTATGTATGTATAAGATACGCACTCTGTATCATAAGCCGGCGCAAATAAATAATACGAGAAAAAGATTGGCTCGCTGAAATATGTTGGTTCATTAGCCCCGGTGACTGGCGTCGGTTAATGTTTCAATTTGAATAGAACAGGATAAAAATTACGCCGTAAATTCTTTTCGGTAGAACGCGGTCTTTATACAGGGTGACGATAAAAATAAACAGAATCTTACGGACACTTTCTCGCATCAAACTTAATTTGTTCAGACCCCCTTATATTCTGGGAGAAACCCCCAGAACTCCCCCCCCCATTTTTACTCAGGAGGAAACCCGCAGACCCGCTTTAAAGGGGTTCATTTTACAGTAGACTGGTCGCAGAATATTTTTTGCAAATTTTAATAAAAATTCATCAGCTACATTTGAAATATTTCTATTTTTCCCGACGTTTCCCCTTTTTACCAATTTTTCCCATTGATTTTAGTGGAAACCTATTACTCTCTATAACTTGCTTACAATTTAAAATTTCGAAAAACCAAAAAGAAAGTTCCTCTAGGGAATGTTGAAAGCAAGTTCTCTGCAAAATTTGGATGCATGAGGACCATTGTTTCAAAAGATATGCTGGACAGACAGACAGACAGACAGACAGACAGACAGACAGACACCTGCGGCAACGCAATACTTTCTCAATGTCTAACTTCGTTAGAGCTCGTTTCAGGAGTGTCGGGTGTAGGCGCACCTAGATCATAATGTTCGGCAATTTTGCAATTTCACTCCTTCAATCAAAACAAAGCTTGCTTCCGACTTTTCACTTCTGATTTTAAAGCGTTCCTTAGTGGAAAGCCAACGCTCAAATTTATTTCCATTATAGTTTTTATTTTGTAACATGAGAAATAAAGGATGACAAATTTTAAAGATTATCGGTCTAGGTGCGCCTTAATTCTCTTCTGAAACGACCTCTGGTAAAGTCAACATATTTTATCTGAAAATGAATTTACGCCAAACGTACAAATTTGAGGAACGCCAGCACCTGCAAACATACCTCAGGAAGATACCCTGAAAGTCTCAAGCTAAAATACTCAAAAATAAATCCCAAATTTAATAATTTACGACTTTAATTCTTGACCAATTTTGCTCGTTTTGGGCTCGAAATGCCCGTGAAAAAATTTCGCAGGTGCTCACGTCATTGAATTTTGCGTTTTTTTTTGGTGTCAATTTATGTAAAATGTCAAAAACACGAATTTTCCCAAAAGTGACTAGTAATTGGATTGAAACCTGGAAAAGTTTCGCCTAAAATCACCTGCACTGGCGTACGCAGGGATTAGTCTCTCTCGCTCTTTTCCCGTTTGAGTGGATGTACTAGAAAAGGAAAGAAATAGGGGCTGAAGTCTCGCTCGAGTCCCTGTTTCCGTCCTTTTCTTACACACGTGTTCAAATGGGGGAAAGAGAGCGAAAGACAAATTCCTGTGTACGCTACTGATCACCTGTATACAGTCAACTCTGAAATTACTCACAACCACTCCGATTCAAATTTGATCTCATTAAGAAGTCCTCAACCATCTCCGACTCAGGTTGTAAAATCACTGTAATTCAGATCATCTTCGAT